>CAUYQV010036870.1:0-18869 GCA_963574575.1 Galagoides demidoff
AATGTTTTGATACAATGACTAAGCAAATGACATGAAATTTATGTTAACCAGCTTGATGAAAGTATTTTAAATTGTATATGAAAACAGCACAATGTACCCCATGTTTGCATTAATGTATACAGCTATCAATTAATAAAAAAAAAAAAGTTCTGTCTTTCTGAAATCTACCAAGCCACTTCTAATTGTTACCCATTTCCTGAAAATATCTATCAGTATAACTTTATTTCTACAAACATAAGCACAGTTTTTTATTTGTCTCTGTACTTACATAACATAATCTGTGAGTCTATTCTTTTATTTCTACCTAACCACTTCTGCAGTTTCTCTCGTCATGTTTTGTTTCCTGTGTGCTCTCTTATTTCTAATTGCACTGCTCATTGTCCTTTGAAAATCAGGAAGAAGGTGCCTTCCTCCAGAGAAGATTTACCTTTCATTCTGCCAGGCATCTGACATGTGGTTAGCAGACACTAACCGGGAATTACCTTAAACCAAGTCCTTGACTCAAGGTTCTCAGAAATCGAGGTGATATAAAACCGTCTTCAAAATCTCTAAAAAGGCTGGCCAGTGACCACAACTTAATTTTCCATTTGTTCTCTACCTCTGCTCAGTACCAGGGCAACCTTTCTTGCTGTCTCTGAGTGGTGGAGAGAGATGTAGTTTCACTTCTGGTTCACCTTTGCCCTCAATGGACCCAAATGGTCTCCAATGAGATTCTTCACCTTGGGGTAAGGCATGTAAAAAGCACTTTGGTAAAAATCCCCTTGTCTGCAAGGCTGCCAAAACTAAATGTTCTAAGGTCAAAAACATCTTAGATGTTCTAATGTTTACACATCTCTCCAAGTTCCCACTCCCCCATTTGGGCCTGCCTGATAGGTCCTTTTTATCTTCTTAGTTCTTTAGTGCTTTTAAGTAAATCAAAATTTGTTCCATTTAAAAAATTTTCAGTGGAACTTTGGTCCAAATAACATACCCTACCATTATCAAAAACAGAAGTCTACCATTCCCTTTCTTCATTATTATTGAACGAGCTGAGTTTTCCTGAATGGCTATAGTATTTGCGTGAGGTTCCTCCTGGCAGGGGAGGGGGCATGCCCAGGACAGTCTTTCAGATGAACTGTTTTAACAACCCAAAGGCTCTTCTTTCCTGCTATCACAGAGACAGAGTACTTCCTACAAACATGGTGCCTTGCCTATGTGATTCTTTATGTAATCACTCTTTTGCTTCTCTGAACCAAACTACATCTAGGAGGATTTCTTCTACCCAGAAACTGTACACCCAGTTTCCACAATTGTTGTAAGCAAGAGATTTAGATTTTTCACATCAGGGTTCACTTTTTACCTTAAAGAGTCTGACTTTTCTGTACCTTCTAAGATCTACCACTGCTGCACTCTTTCAACATCTTTATGCTTCCTTTCACTTCCTCTATGGCTTCTGCCTGAGCTCAGGACAAGATTTTACACCTATTTTGACATCTGTGGATTAAACTGTCTCCTATTTTTGTTGTAAATAGGGTTTTCAAGGGTGGGTGTGTGTGTGCTTTTTCATCTTCCTCATTGCTTTTGATTGCTTTCAAAGAAAAGAAGTGGAAATGCTACCTAATGCATTATATACATCTAATGTTTATACACAAAGGCTCAAAAAATCTTGATGCTCTCTTTCTTTTACATCCACTACCCAAGTACATCAACAAGTCCTATCATTTCTACCTCCAAAATATATTCAGAACTTTCCCTCTTCTTGCTCCCTCCATCTCTATCCTAGTCCAAGCTACCATCACATTTTGTCTAGACTATCACATGGCATCTTAATTAGTCTTACTGTATTCATCTTAGGTGCCTTACAATCTAGTCTCTGTACAGCATTTATGTTTTTTAAGACATAAGCTAAATCATGTCACCTGTGCTCAAAATCTGCCAATAGCTTCTCATCTCACTCAAAATAAAATCTAAAGTCTTTAATATAGCTGTGAGGCTCTACATTCCTTCCACCTCTTCCTCTCTCATTGTTGAATGCCAGCCACAAAATCCTCCTTGCTGTTCTTCACACAGGTTAAGTATACTCCGACCTCAGGGCCTTTGCACTTGCTAAGCCCTCCATCAGGAATGCTCTACCTCTCGTTTTCCTCATGGCTCATTCCTTCTCACTTCATTGATGTCTTGGATCAAATATCACTTCCCCATGAGGTCTTCCTTGAGCAACATCTCTAACATAACATCCCCATATATCCACCTCCTCTCTCCTTACGCAGATTTATTGTTTTTCCTGGCACTTAATACCAATTATATATGCATAGTTAATTTTTATTTCCTTTTCTTTCTTTGGAGTTGTCTGTTTTCTGCCACTAAAATATAAGCTCTAAAAAGAATAGAAGCTTTGATTTTGTTTGCTGATAGCATCACAAGCATCTAGAACACTGCTTGGCATTACATTATTAGTAAACACTCAATATATACCACTGAATGAATGCTGTAAACACAGAGGAACACAGTTGCAGGAAGTACAGTACAAGTAGAGACCAGGCAGCTCTATTCCCTCTGCTGCCATGTGGTCTCTCATTTCCTTGCCATCCAGATTCTTCACTCACTATTCTACCTTTCCAAGGTTACCATTTTCAGCCTGAGTCTATAAATTCTTCCTACCTGAGGCTCCTCAGCTCATGGATTCAGTATCTAAATCCCAAATCGGATTGGTCTTCCTTAATCCAAAAACCCATTCAGAGTCCAATTAGTCATGCTGGAGTCAGAAGGAGGAAACATGAACATGTCTAATCATACAACTGCCCTCTTCAGGCTCACTACAAGGGGAGTAATTGCTAAGGATCTTTAATTTACCTACAAACCAAGCCTGCTCTAATACATTCTTGACATTGACAGAATGTATGTAAATTCTGCTAAGGAGCCTCTAACTTGAATGCCTCAAGTCCTGGCAGGTGATATAAATGGGTGAAGAGGGCACACGGTGGGGAATATGGCAAATTCAGGAGTCCCCCTGTGTCCAAACAGACAGCTCAGTAAGTAGCTATTGCCAAGAGGAATGTGGGGCTAGTGTTGCCAGATCTTCTGATAGATTAAGAGAAGCCAGAAACCCATATTTTAGTATGAACTCTCCTACTTTTTAAATGATAACAAGTAATTCAATTTTTTAAAAAGAAAATACTATGCAAACCAAATAATATACATCTGCTGACCAAATTTGGCTCAGAGCTACCAGTGTGCAACTTCTGTTTTATACAGTCAGCTCAAAAATAAGACACAAGTAATTTATCACACTCAAATACAATGTTTCCCAGGGGGCTCAGTGTGAAGATTGTATTCAGTAACCACAATTCTCAATCCCTTTCTACAGTACCTGCCCCCATCTTCCCTACTAAAAACTAGTACAAGCTTCCACAAACTTTTAACCATGAGCAACTGGAAACATTTGGGCTTTGGAATCAAATGTATCTAGGTTAAAACCCAGTACTACCTCCCAGCATTTCTTAACCTCTCCAAACCTCAGTTTCCTCATCTGTCAAATGGGAATACTAATTTGTACCTAGAAAGGTTCTTGGGAATATAATTAATGTAAGAAAAAGGGCTGGCACACAATAGAGGCACAGAGTAGATAAAAACTACTATTAACAGACTAGGAGCTGCCCTCACCAGAGAAAGGCATGATATGAAAACCCACGATTGTGATATAACATGTTCATGATAACCTAATACCACCCACATCTCTTTGTGAAATAAGGAGAAAGTAAAAATGCATTTAAGAAATAAAATAAGGATAGGAAATACAAATCATCAAGGACCCAGGTCTTCACAGTAATGTAGTTGCCTGTGAACCTAGTCCAGAATATCAAGTTGTAGAAATCAGCATTAATTAAAATTCATAGGCATGAATTATCTGATTATTCAAGAACTCTCTCAACTCCAGAAGCCATTTTTGATACACATTTTACAACATGACATTGAATCAAGTAAAGTCATGCCAATTCTCCAAAGGCCTAAAAAATTTAATCCTGTAGTTCAGGGAGATACAACCAGGAAAAGAAAGTTCTATCTGCAAAGTGTAAATGGCGTTCCTGTCTCCCCCAGTAGCTGGACCAGGAGAGTCCTCCATCCTCTAACAAATGCAGGGAACAACCACTTCAAGAGGGCATTTCACAACCACAGGAAACGCTGCCTCTCTTTCCCATCTAACCCTGCCCTGAGCTTCCTGGGGAGGATTAACACTATGAAGAGCCATTGAGTCTGAGACAGAGGCTACAAGGAATGTGTGGCTTTACACCACACAGTACACACCTAGAAGGTCATAAAACAAGCAACAAGACATCCCAAAAGGAAACATGCAAGCCGTGCCCCCTCCAGGAATGAAAGAACCCTCTAAGGTGACTACCAGAAACACATTTCTACCAGCAGAAAACTCTAAGTAGGCTTCTTCCTTATAGAGGAGGTTTAAAAAGAAATGAGCCCACTCAGCGACTCATGGCTGTAATCCTAGCATTCTGGGAGGCTGAGGTGTGTAGATTGCTTGAGCTCAGGAGTTCAAGATTGGCCCGAGCAAGAGTGAGACCCCATCTCTAAAAAAAAATAGCCAGACATTGTGGTAAGTGCCTATAGTCCCAACTACTTGAGGGGCTGAGGCAAGAGAATCCCTTAAGCCCATGAGTTTGAGGTAACACAGCTCTACTGAGGATGACAAAGTGAGACTCTGTCACAAAAAAAAGAAAGAAAGAAAGAAGGAAGGAAGGAAAGGAGCCTCTGCTTACCTGTACTTTCCTACTGAAAAGAGCTGAGCTCCCCCATTCCAGACTCACCTGGGCCTGCTCCTATTTCTCAGGCCATCATGGCTCTTCTAATCATGCATGTCCATTACCAATTTTCCTCCAGGGAGCCCCACACACTGGAAAACCACCCACTTCCTTCATTGCCAAGCTTTTCCTGACAGGTAGGTGACCAGTACGTATTGGGTGAATTGGCTGATGACTTGTAGAAGACTGAAACTGGACCCACACCTTTCACTATTAACAAAAATTGACTCTTACCAGATAAAAGATTTAAACTTAAGACATGAAACTATAAAGATTCTTGGAGACAGTGTAGGGGAAACACTTGAAGAAATTGGCCTGGGAGAATACTTTATGAGGAGGACTCCCCAGGCAATTGAAGCAACACCAAAAATATATTACGGGTATCTGATCAAACTAAAAACCTTCTGCACAGCCAAGAGCATAGTAAGTAAAGTAAGCAGACAGCCCTCAAAATGGGAGAGGATATTTACAGGTTATATTCCTGACAAAGGTTTGATAACCAGAATCCATAGAGAACTCAAACTTATCAATAAGAAAAGAATACATGATCCCATTTCATTGTGGGCAAGAGACTTGAACAGAACCTTCTCTGAAGAAGACAGGCGCATGGCCTATAGACACGTGAAAAAATTCTCATCATCTTTAATCATTAGAGAAATGAAAATCACTTTGAGATATCATCTAATTCCAGTAAGAGTAGCCCACATCACAAAATCCCAAAACTACAGATGTTGGAGCGGATGTGGAGAAAAGGGAACACTTCTGCAGTGCTGGTGGGAATGCAAGCTAGTACGTTCCTTTTGGAAAGAAGTTTGGAGAATACTCAGGGATCTAAAAGTAGACCTGCCATTTGACCCTATAATTCCTTTACTAGGTGTATATCCAAAAGACCAAAATTCACTTCACAACAAAGATATTTGCACCAGATTGTTCACTGCAGCTCAATTCATAACTGCCAAGTCATGGAAGAAGCCCGAGTACCCATCGATCCATGAATGGATTAACAAATTGTGGTATATGTACACCATGGAATATTATGCAGCTTTTAAAAAAGATGGAGACTTTACCTCTTTTACACTTACATGGATAGAGCTGGAAAATATTCTTCTTAGTTCAAGTATCTCAAGAATGGAAAAAAATATCCAATGTACACAGTACTATTATGAAACCAATTTATAATCACTCACACTTTCATATGAAACGTAAATCACAACTATAGCCCAGGATGATGGAGGGAAGGGGAAAGGGATGGGGGAAGATTTGATTAAAGGAGGGTAAACGATGGAACCATTCCTATGATTCATATTGCAAGGGTACATGTCAAGTCTATTAAGTATAGAGTATAAATGGCTTAACACAATAATTAAGTAAATGAGGTGAAGACTATATTAACTAGTTTGAGTTATATAAAATCAGCACATTGTACCCCATAAAGGCATTAATGTATACATGATGTATGTGTTTATGACTTAATAAAAATAAATAAATAAATAAAAATGTGGGGGGGGTGTTGAAGATGGGATATAAATGAACATCAGCCAAGAGTTAACAATCACTGAGGATGGGCATTGGGTATGAAGGTATTCAGCAAACTACTATGTTCTCGATTTTGGAATATGTTTAAAACTTCCCATAATAAAAAAGTTTCCAAAGGGAGGTAGGGGGAGGACACAGATACAATCTCGAAACAAAACCAAGTGTTCTTTATTCTCTCCTGTGTGTCTGGACACAGAAAAATCTGGGAAGTGCTCGGGCTTTCACATCAACAGCCAAAGGTGCATATGCCCCAGATTGGAGATCATATTTTATCAGAACTACTCAAAATCCTCAACAAAATAACCTTCAGAAAAATTCCCTAGAACTTTTCAAAATTATTCTGGCAGGACCCAACTTCCCTTCTTGGCCTATAATCCCTTTTGCCTCCACAAATGCCCTACTGCCTCTTCCTGCTGCAAGGACCCCTACTTCCTGTTCCAAGATACTATGTTGAGCAATCCAGTTATTCAAATAGCTCCTGGGTGGCAGACAAAACCCTGTCTTCCAGTGGTTCACTGTTTCTCCTTCCTGGATGTCAAATGTGAGGGTATAGTAATTACTTTGTAGGGATCAAGGATCATTTTATATATTCTTCCTCTTCTTCTTTCCTTTAACCTCAATTTATTTTTAATAAGAATATTTTTTTAATGTCCTGAAGTGGACTTTTCCAATTTAGACACTGTTAACTTTTAAAACTTTGTTATGGGGGCTGTCCTGTGCATTATGGCATGGCCAGCATCATCCCTAGTCTCTACCCACCAGATACCAACAGCACATACCCCAACCCTGAGTTATGACAACCTGGCATTCACAGGTATTCCTGGGGGGCCAAAATCACCCCTAGTTGAGAATAGTTAGTCTGAAAGATACTGAAAAACCAAAAACCAATATTGTCCTAGCAGAATAGAAAAAAAGATTATACAGCTTTTTTCCACATAAATATTAGACTACATATTTCAACTTATAAATCTGTAAATGTAAATATTTAAGAAATGTTGAGGGTTGGTGCCTGTAGCTCAAGGGGCTAAGGCGCCAGCCATATACACCTAAGGTGGCGGGTTCGAATCCAGCCCGGGCCCGCCAAACAACAATGATGGCTGCAACCAAAAAATAGCCAGGGGTTGTGGCGAGTGCCTGTGGTCCCAGCTACTTGGGAGGCAGAGGCAGGAGACTCGCTTGAGCCCAGGAGTTGGAGGTTGCTATGAGCTGTGATGCCATGGCACTCTACCCAGGGAGATAGCTTGAGGCTCGGTCTCAAAAAAAAAAAAAGAATGGGGTCATAGCTCTCAGCTATGCAAACTCTTGGGCTCAAGAGATCCTTGCCCTCAGTATTCCAAGTATCTGGGACTCTAAGTGCCTGACTTAATACATGGTTAGCTTTTCTGTAGAGAGGGGGTCTTGCTCTTGCTCAGGCTGGTCTCAAACTCCTAAGTTCAGGCAATTCACCCACGTCGGCCTCCCAGAGTGCTAGGGTTAGAGGCGTGAGCCACAGTGCCCTGCCTGACAAAATAATTCTTTTTTTTTTTTTTTTGAGACAGAAACTCAAGCTATCCCCCTGGGTAGAGTGCCATGGCATCACAGCTCATAGCAACCTCCAACTCCTGGGCTCAAGCAAGTCTCCTGCCTCCGCCTCCCAAGTAGCTGGGACCACAGGCGCCTGTCACAACGCCTGGCTATTTTTTGGTTGCAGCTGTCATTGTTGTTTGGTGGGCCTGGGCTGGGGATTCGAACCTGCCACCTTAGGTGTACGTGGCTGGTGCCTTAGCCGATTGAGCCACAGGCGCTGAGCCCTTTTTTCCATTTTCATGTTAAACCTATCAGGTAAGCTTCCATTTGAGTCTCTGCAGAGGTCCTGGCTTAAAGAACTTTGCTATTTGATTCTAAGTTATGTGGCTCTGGACATTTATGAATGTTTGGATTTGAATGATTTTGAGAGAGCAGAAAAGTGTGAGATTGTGGCTGGGCATGGTGGCTCACACCTATAATCCCAGCACTCTGAGAGGCCGAGGTGGATGGATTGCCTGAGCTCAGGAGTTTGAGACCAGCCTGAGCAAGAGTGAGACCCCAGCTCTAAAAAAAAATAACCAGGGGTGGCGCCTGTGGCTCAAAGGAGTGGGGCGCAGCCCCATATGCCGGAGGTGGCGGGTTCAAACCCAACCCGGGCCAAAAACTGCAAGAAAAAAAAATAGCCAGATGTTGTGGTGGGCACCTGTAGTCCCAGCTACTTGGGAGGTTAAGGCAGGAGGATCTCTTGGACCAGGAGTCTGAGGTTGCTGTGAGTAACGATGATACCATGGCATTCTAGCCTGGGCAACAGAGTGCCCTGTGTCCACAAAACAAAACAAGAAAGTGTGAGATTACAACTATGGCATTTTTCTTAACTTTGTAATTGAAGTTTCAGATTTATTCTGTAGCCTCAGGCCTTGCCAGTTTAGTAGTCCCCCCCATTTGTCTATTTCATTAAGTTGTTATACTTATTGGCATAAAGCCCCTCACCGTGTTCCCCTGTTATCCTGCTACTGTCTGCAGCACCTATAGTGATGTTCCTCTCTCATTTCTGATATTGGAATTTGTGTCTTCACTCTTTTTCACTGTTCAACCTAATTTAATAGTTAACAGGAGACAGACCACCCTAATCTTAGGTTCTTCTCCAGATATGTTCACTTGTTCAACCCCTTTGACTGGGACCAGGGTGACGTGAGTGGGGCTATGAAAGTGCAAAGGTAAGGAGGGCTTGTTTTCAGGGTCACACCTGTGTTCCTCTGCAGATAAACTCCTCTCTCTTTTCTCCCCCATTGAGTGCTCTCAGAGAGCCAGTTTCTTCTTGCAGCCCATCTGAGTCCCAATATATAGAATGAATCCACCTGCCTGGTGATCTGCTGTGTCTCTTTATGTCTTGTTGTGAAGCAGAAGCAATAGGCTGGAGATAATGCACCTTCTTCCTGGAATTATTTTCCTTTTTCCTCTCCTTGAATGCAAGAGATAGTAATTCAGGCTCAGCGCCTGTAGCACAGTGGCTATAGTGCCAGCTACATGCACCAAGGGTGGTGAGTTTGAACTTGGCCTGGGCCAGCTAAACAACAATGACAATTGGAACAAAAAAATAGCCTGGGGCGATGCCTGTGGCTCAGTGGGTGGGGCACCGGCCCCATATACCCAGGGTGGTGGGTTCAAACCTGGCCCTGGTCAAACTACAACAAAAAAATAGCTGGGTGTTGTGGCGGGCGCCTGTAGTCCCAGCTACTTGGGAGGCTGAGGCAAGTGAATCACCTAAGCCCAGGAATTGGAGGTTGCTGTGAGCTGTGTGATGCCATGGCACTCTACTGATGGCAATAAAGTGAGACTCTGTCTCTATAAAAAAAAAAAAATAGCCAGGTGTTGTAGTGGGCACCTGTAGTCCCAACTACAGTATGCTGGAGTATGGGACCGGTGCCCTACTCCTCTACTCTTCTGAGCCACAAGCACTGCCCCTCAGCTGTCATTTTTTAATGAGATACTGTAATAGTTAAAAAATTCAAATTCTGATCTTTTGGTGAAAAAGAGGAGGCCATTAATTGGACCTCAGAAGTTAAATTTGATGTGTGTTCTTTGATCTTTCTCTCTCTAATTGAATGACTACTTAAGAATCAGCAAATTTCATGTAAAAACAAGATTTTTGACTTCTTTTGGAACACTGGAAGATCTGGCCATACAGGACAACAGTCCTCTGGAGTTGGGCTTTTGATGGGGCAGGGGAGCACATGCCAGCCAGTTGTAATCCCAGTAACTCCAGAGTGACCCATATGCTCTGATATGTGGTCCCTCTGTCCTCATCTATGGAATATCCCTGGCCCATGCAGGCATTTGAGTTTGACATATCAAGGCTAAAGGGAAATTCAGCGAGAAGGCTTGTTGAGGTATGAATTGCTTCTCAGAAGGGTGGTATAAGGTGTGGTTAGTGGCTCACAGATTGCTGATCATCTGGCTCAGTTAGAAGTGTTCTTTGATTGACAGTGGGAGTCAGAGCAAATAATATGAAGCATGTACCAAGATCCCTACTGCATCTGCTGGGAAACTTCTTTCTAACAAAATGACAGTGCTTTTGAGAGTCCTGAATCATGAGAGAGAGAGAGAAAGAGAGATTGTGATAGAGATAGAGAGAGAGAGAGAGAGAAAGAATCATCAGCTTAGCACCAGTAGCTGAAAGTAGGAAGTTTGGCAACAGAGCCTCTCAATTAGAATATGTACAAGGTCTGACAATTAAATTTGTGAACTTGGCCTAGAACAAGTACTACATACCTCATTGCTGAATATCACTATGGTCATGTTTGAAGCACTCTCTGTGCACCAATGCCAGTGCCTAATCTACCTTTCAAAGCAATTTTTGAACTCTTCTCCTGGAATAGCCATCAAAGCTATCATTGCATTACCTTTGATGCCCTTAATATCATCAAATGTCTTCCTTTCAACGTTTCCTTTATCTTCCCACAAAGAAAAAAGTCACTGGAGACCAGATCAGGTGAGTAGGGAGGATGTTCCAATGAGGTTATTTGTTTACTAGCTAAAAACTCCTTCATAGATAGTGCTGTGTGAACTGGTGCATTATTGTGATGCAAGAGCCATGAGTTGTTGGACAAGATTTTCAGTTAACATTTTCCTATTCTTGGCTTGGCGCCTGTGGCTCAATCGGCTAAGGCGCCAGCCATGTACACCTAAGGTGGCGGGTTCAAATCCCCACCCCGGGCCTGCCAAACAACAATGATGGTTGCAACCAAAAAATGACCGGGCGTTGTGGCGGGCGCCTGTGGTCCCAGCTACTTGGGAGGTGGAGGCAGGAGACTTGCTTGAGCCCAGGAGTTGGAGGTTGCTATGAGCTGTGATCCCATGGCACTCTACCCAGGGGGATAGCTTGAGGCTCCATCTCAAAAAAAAAAAAAGAAAAGAAACTCTTTCCAAGTCCCGTCCTCCACCAAACAAAGAAATCAGGAGTCTGAGAAGCACAACTGGGCCTGGAAGAGCAGGGCTATGGCATGACAAGCCTTAACCCTCCCCTCCTCTCTCTTTCTGTCCCCCAAAGCCTCTCCCAACATCTCACTGTGCCTGGGACCTCCCCCACAGCCCCTTCCACCTGCCTGGGAACACGGGGATCCTGGGACAGAGGGGGAAGGACTGAAGCTTTCTGACAGAGGCCTGGGCAGCAGTGAAAACCAATCCTCATTTTCTCTCCCAGAATATTAGAAGAGTACAAATTTTTTGGTTACCTGGATTGCTTTTGTACTGCTTAAGTCAAAGTTGCAAGTGTGCCTTTCACAGGCCAGATAAACGAATTAAGGGGATCCAAACTGGGAAGGAAGAGTCAAATTTTTGCTCTGTGCTGATGATATGATCTTATATCTAGAAGACCCTAAAGATTCCTTCAAGGGACTCATATGATTAATAAATAAATTCAGAAAAGTCTTTGGTTACAAAATCAAGGTGCACAAATCAGTAGCATTTCTATACACTGACAACAGTCAAGTCAAAAATCAAATCAAAAACTCGATAGCTTTCACAATAGCTACGAAGAAAATAAAATACTCAGGAACATATTTAACTAAGGAGGCAAAAGATCTCTATGAGGAGAACTAGGAATCCCTGAGGAAGGAAATTGCAGAGGATGCAAACAACTGGGGAAACATATCTTGCTCCTGGATCGGCAGAGTAAACATCATTCACCTGTCCATACTACCCGAAGTGATTCATGAATTCAATGCCATCTTCATCAAAATACTAATGGGTGCTCGTTTCTGAGAAATCACAGTGACCCAGCAAATTGGGAGTTTGGATCTAGCCTGGTCTCAGTGCCTCACTTGTGGCGTGACCTTAAGCAAGCCCCTTTCTATTTCTGGCCTCCAGTTTCCTCATCTGTAACATGAAGAGGTTGGTCCAGAGTCTATAGGTCATAAGCTCAAGTGCTCTGAGGTCCTGGTAGCAGATGTACACTAAGTGGGCAGGTTGGGGATAGCAGAAAACTAGCAAGCACTGGGTGAAAACTGACTGACTTCTAACCAGTTGCCACCATGGAGGTGTGTGGGCTCAGCCTTGTGAGATTGTCTGGTTTGTTTTTAAGGAAATACTAAGGAGTCTATTTTGTGTGCAATCTCCTGTCTAATCTGTGGGTCTGATTATAATAAACTTGTCCAAGGCTAACAAAACCTGAATGCACGCTGAATTGGTCTGCAGGCTGCTGCTGTTTGGGCTAAGTGATCTACAAGGCCCAAACTCTTACACTATGATTCCTATATGAGGGCCTAGCTGACCTCATATTGTACAATAGAAGGCAAAAATTTGCATTTCTGTACTAGCTGAGAGAGAGGTAAACCCAAATGGCATGGTCCTCATTATTAATTCCTAGTACCTTGGTATGCATTTATTGGGGGGGGGGGGGATCCCTGTGAAAATGAATCATTCTTCAAAATCTGACGCTCCCAGGCTAAAAGCTGAGGACCACCTGCTTTGTAGAGAAACAGTGCCCTCTGCTGGAAGAGTTATGCAGGACGATGCCCTGCGCATGGAGATAATTTAATACTCGGAAAGAGTGGATTTGTTTGTTTTCATTTGAAATAGATTTAATGAAGAATAATAAATAAAATATAAATGCATATTTATGAACGGTTTGATGTATGCTAGGCAGAAATTGGGCTTTCATGTATCCATTCGGGAATAATTATTCTTAATCTATCAAAAAAAGAGTCCAGGATTAGAAAAAGAAGACAACATTTGTTACATAGACTGACAGCAATCTGGAATGGGCAGACCAGGAGAGGAAATTGAAGTCTATGTCTCCAGACTGTGTCCTGGGAAATCAGAGCCTTTATAGTAATATAGTGCAAGTGTATAGGTTTTAATAGCTATTTTCACTGCATTTTTTTAAATACAGCTCCCCAGGAACAACTCTCCAAGGCAGGTGAATTATTATTATCCCCATTGATGGATAAAGAAAATGAGACCCAGAGTCTGAGTGACCAAACAGAGATTCTTTCACAATTAAATGATGGAGACAGGTTTAATGTAAGTTGCTTAGTCTCTTCGAGCTTTAGTTTCCTTATTTGTAAAAGATGGATAAAAACAGTATATTTGCAACAACGATGACATGTGAAGACACTTGCAAGGCACATAGCACAATGCATGGCCCAGAGTGAGCCTGGGGTTCTGTGTAATTTCTGCCACTCTCCCAGAGCTCACAGCCCGGGTCTTCTGACTCCTCATCCTGTGTCTTTTCCACTCCATTGTGCAATCTCTGGAATGGGAATGGTCCAAAAGGGGACCACAGTGGTGCTGGGGTTAATAATAGTGGCCCCAAACCCTAAAAATACAGTCCAGATTTTTTGAACATTAGTGACTTTGCCAATAGCAAATAAGATCTTGAGTTGCATATTGAAAGTAGGTTGTTCCCAACAAGACAAGTCATGGTTCCTGTGAATGGTGCACCGTGCACACCACACTAGAGCTCTTGTGTAAATCCGGAGCTCTCATTTTTATAGGAACATTGATAACCCTGGATAGTATTCAAACACAAGGAATCCAGGAACCACATCAGAGAGGAATTGTTGAAGGAATTGGGGATACTTTGCCTGGGAAAGAGAAACCTTGAGGAGCACGTTCATTCATTCCTTCAGTCTTTTTACAATACTTGCTGAGTGCTTGCTTCATGGGTGGCACTGTACCATGCCGCTGAGGATACTGCAAAACAAACATGATGTCTGACCGGTGAACCTAATCTAGAGAAGGCCAAAGAATAGCAGGGTGTCCAGTGGAGAATTAGCCTCGTTCTGGGTGAACCCATCCAGCAGAACCAGGAACCCTCTCCAAAATCTTAAACGAGCTGGAGCAACTGGCTCAAATGTGAGGACTATTTATTGTCGAGAATGTCCAAGATGAGTCGAGAAGGCCCCTGGGAGGATGCACAAGGGCCCCGGAAGCAGCCACTTGTCCGTCCTCACTGGAGTGAAGAAGAACATGACCCAGTGCCCCGGGGAATTCAGCTTCCTATCTTTAGCTCTGCTTCCTTGGTGGTTCAGTGATACTTTGGGCTTTTCTCTTCTGGTCACAGGAAGTTCTTCTGAACAGTGTCCCTTAAACATAGAAAGTAAGGAAATTGGTACCAAAAAAAAGATCTTTAGTATAGGACGTGGATTTTTCAAAAGTCCATTACAAAATAAATTCATCTTTATTATCAAAGTGAGAGCAAAAAATAAGCAACAGGATAGAGGGGGGGAAATCACTCAAAAAATAACCACTGTCTACAGTATTTCCTCCCGTGTTGTTTCTTCCATGTAGGGTCCTATTTTATTTTTTAAGCATCTATGATCACACCAGTATTTTATTTTTTAATTATCTATGATCTCACCAAATTCTGCTGTTGCATTTAGGATTATTTGAAAGCAATCTTTCTTTAAAAGTTATTATAAGGTTTTCATTACACGCCTTTATGGAATCACATGATTATATTTTTATATTAAAGATAATACTGTATTAAGAAAATCCACTGCAGTTTATCTATCCATTTTCCTGTCACTAACCACTTCCGATTTTTGATGTCATACACAGTGCCTAGGTCTAAAGCATTCTATGACTATCTGAAATATGAAGAAATATGTAGACATAAAAATGTTTGTTGTGGTTTTTCATTCCCTATCAGCACACCCCCCACACCCCTCACTGCATACACATGTGCACACACACAAACACACACACCCTAACTACTTATTCTCTACTGAACAAGCCAAAGTTCTTGGCACAGCCCATGCTGTTCCCCTTTCTGGAATGCCCGCAATGCACCCCCTACCCTAACACACTGCCCCACCCTTTAAGATCAAGCTCAAAGAGATGTCATCAGTTTTGTGAGGCCTCCCTCTCTGTTCCCTAAGGGCCCTCTTCCCTGGCCAACCACACTTCTATCTCATCCCTCTGTTAACTAAAAAAATGAGACACTTGGTTGGTTACGTAGAAAGTCAGTCATCACACTACTGGCCCATTTCTATAAGGGAAGGCGTCTGGCCTCGGAGCTAGAAAAGCCATACGTGTGTGCAAAGGCATTCTTCCTTCCTTCCCGTCCTTTTCAGATTAATTAGCGTTGTTCTTACGGGATTCCACACCAGAGCTCAGTGAAAGCACCACGCTCAGTTCTCACCACCCACCCACCCCCAACCTCTCCAACACTCTCCAGTAAAAACCATCAATTGCACACTAAATTGGGCTTTGGACATGAAACCCAAACAAGATGTGGTTCCTGCCCTTAAGAAACCTAGAGTTGGGCTCAGCGCCTATGGCTCAATCGGCTAGGGCGCCAGCGACGTACACCTAAGGTGGCAGGTTCGAATCCCCAGCCCGGGCCCGCCAAACAACAATGATGGTTGCAACCAAAAAAAAAAAAAAAATGGCCGGGCGTTGTGGCAGGCGCCTGTGGTCCCAGCTACTTGGGAGGCGGAGGCAGGAGACTCGCTTGAGCCCAGGAGGTGAAGGTTGCTGTGAGCTGTGATGCCATGGCACTCTACCCAGGGGGATAGCTTGAGGCTCCGTCTCAAAAAAAAAAAAAAAGAAACCTAGAGTTGAGTGAAGATAGCAAACACATAAATGTACAAGTACCAGAATCGGCACTGGCACCAAGGTAGAAATCCATGGGTGGTGTGGTGAGGGAATAAAGGAGGACGGGTGTGCTCTGTGGGAAGGAGGAGAGTGGCATGGGGCTGGGAGTGGGGGACGTGTCCATAGTGTCCCCTGGTGGACGAGAGAGGAACGTGCATATGCAACCCCTAGAGACCCAGACCGCACCGCTGAGGGCGATATGAGACGTGCAGGCTTTTAGCTCCCAGACCCGGCCTCAACGTGAGCCCAGACTGCTGGGGGTGATAAGAGACGTGCAGGACGCTTAGTTCCCAGGCCAGGCCTCACCGCGAGCCCAGACTGCTGGGGGCGACAGGAGACGTGCTGGGCGCTTAGCTCCCAGGCCCGGCCTCAGCGCGAGCCCAGCAGAGGGCAGCTGCGCCAGACTGTCCCCGCCAACTCTACTCTTTTTGCCCTTCTACGTTCTCCTTTGTAACAAGGGGACGAAGCTTAGCAGTTATTTCCTGCAAAATCCCTATTCCCAGAATGTAGGATCGTTTGCTAGGGCCTTTCCACCAAACCACCACAGATTTGGTGGCTTAGACAGTAGAAATTTATTTTCTCTCTTCCTGGAGGCTAGAAATCCAAGCTCAAGGTGTTGGCACGGTCTGTCTTCTGAAGCCTGTTCCCTGAGCTTGTGGGTGGCCACCTCGTCGTCTGCCTTCACATGGCTTGCCCCTGTGCCGCGTTCTCTCTCTCTGTTTATGAAAATATCCGTCCTATCGGATCAGGGCTCCCCCACGTAACTGCATTTTACTTTAGCCTCTCTTTAAAGGCCTGACCTCCACATACACTCACATTCTGAAGTTCTGTGTGAGAACTAAACAGGGAGGAGCACAACTCGAACCATAATACAGAGTTTCTGGTTTAGGGCCATCTATGCAATATTTTAAAGGCAGAAGAGAAATCAAAGCCATTATGCGTATTTTGGTTCGGGCCAGGTGGCAGGTGTAAGATTGCTCCAGCCTTCCAGACTTCCTCTTGCAAATTGCCCGCTGTGCGGCTGCAGACAGCCCGAGGCGTGAGTGGTGGCTTCCTACCTTTACTGTACTTCCTCATTTCCTGAGCTCTGACAGTCCTCCTCCCAACCTTTGTTTTCCTCATTCTTCTAACAGCTTTGTCATCTTCTAATTTCCTGTATACAATTCACTCCTGTTTAGATGCCTACAGTGGTTTTTGGTTTTGACTAAACCCTCAAGGCTCTGCTTGCTATTATTTTCAGTGGACCGGGATAGGTAGTGAGTAGAGGGGGTTTCAAGGGACCAGTTAAAGAGGAGTGGCGAGTCAGGCATGAATAGATCCTGGAGAGACTGGGCTGTAACTTGGAATTTATCCTGTTGGAAACTTTCCCCATAGAAACATCCCTGATGGGAGGAGGGAATGAACTTGTTCTCCTAAGGGTTCTGACATCGACTGCCACAACTGACAAAATTCTTTGAAATCTTTCAACTCATCCAAAGTTTTCATCTTGGCTATAATATATTCATTTGTTTTAATATGAAATGATTTTTTTTTTATATCACTAGCCATCAAGAAAAACTTGCATTCTGAAATGGTAGCGTGTTTACCCTGTGCTTTAAGTACCGTCTGGGCCTCGCGCACACACCACAGTTACACACACAGCTCGGGGCATTATGGAGACAGTGAATGGTTTTGAGGAGCAAAGTAAAAATGCAGAAATTGTTTTTATTTTTTTTCTTCTTTTTGAGACAGTTTCTCACATTTTCACCCAGATTGAGTGGAGTGCCATCATTATAACTCAATGTATCCTCCAGACCCTGGGCTCAAGGGATCCTCCTGCCTCAAACGCCCCCCACCCCGCCCAAGTAGCTGTGACTCCATGATACCTGGCTAATTTTTCTATGTTTAGTAGAGAGAGGTTCTTACTCCTGCTCAGTCTCAAACACCTGAGCTCAAGGGATGCTCCTTCCCCAGCCTCCCAGAGTGCTGGGAGTACAGATGTGAGCCACGCGCCAGGCCAAGAAATTGTTTTTCTGAGTGATCTTTGTGCTGCCGTGTGGAGGTCGGAGATTCATTAGAAGACTATTGTAATAAGCCAGGTGAAAATGATGAGATATTGAAACAAGACTCCTGGTAAGGACTAGGAAAAGAGCGGAGCCAATATAGGTAGCTAAGAGAGCTTGGGAAGGTCACTTCACTTTTGGAATTCAGCAAAATAACCAGGTTACACTATATGACGGGCAAGGTCTTCCCCCAGCCCCAAACACTGAGCACTCTTTCTGCTTGCCTTTGCTAGCCCTCTACTTGCCTCTTAATTTATTATAAAGATTCATAGTTTATTTCACTCACACGCCTGCTAAGGGAACATTTGCTGCTAGTTTTGCCAAAGAGACAAAATTGTATAGACTCGTTTCTTTTAAAGGAGAAAAGAAAGTTCTAGACATAAGAAGAAGTAACATTTTGACTAAGGTTTCTAGTGATTTCCAATCCTAATTTTATAACATGTTATCTGACATATAAAAGTCATTGAGTAAATAACTATTGAACCACCATCCCCCAAAAAAGAATGAATAAGTTACATAGGTCAATGCATTCAAATGTTTCTTTTTATTCATTCATTTATTTATTTATTTTTATTAAATCATAGCTGTGTACATTAATGCAATCATGCAGTACAATGTGCTGGTTTTACATACAATTTGAAATGCTTTCGGCAAACTGATCAACATAGCCTTCACGGCATTTTCTTAGTTATTGTGTTAAGACATTTATATTCTACACCTAGTAAATTTCACATATACCCTTGTAAGATGCACGGTAGGTGTGGTCCCACCAATTACTCTCCCTCTCCCTATCCTCCTCCCTTCTCTCCCTCCCTCTCCCCTTTCCCCTTCTTCTTGGGCTATAATTAGGTTATAGCTTTCTTATGAAAAAGTATCCAATGTACTCAGTCTT
>CAUYQV010036872.1:0-31200 GCA_963574575.1 Galagoides demidoff
TGTTAAACTAGGTTATGTTGAAAGGGTTATGCTTAAAGGTATATGTTGGGTGGATTATCAGATTACCAGGGAGGAGCTACTTACAGGGTGGGTGGTCATAAGATGTTTAAATGGATTAATGAAGTCATTGATGTCCAATGCCCATGTGCAGAGGGAAGTCATTGATGTCCAGTGCACATGTGCAGAGGGATTGTAATGAGTATTAATGAGGTCATTGCTGTATAGTGCATGCACAAGATTGACTATATAAACCAACCATAAATAAAGAAGCTCACCATTTTGCCTGAGCGAGCAGATGGTCACCTTTATTTAAAACACAATTTCAATAAGTGTGCTTATTCTTTGCCACATCTCTTTTCCATGAGACTCTTACAGCAACAGAACCTACTAATAATAGTTATTATTATTATTGATATTTACAAGTTAGTATTTAATTATCAGTAGGATTTGGTCCTATGAATTAAAATTAAAATACATTTCAGTCTGTGCCTTTTATGCACCTAAAATACTATTCAACTATTCAACCCAAACATAGTCAACATTCATTACAGAAATATTTTTGCTATGTAATATGAAAAATACATAATCATGTTTATATTAATATACATATATTATGCATATGTAATCTGAATTTTTAGGTGAGAAATAAATAGAACTTGCTTAATTTTTCATAAGGCACATCTTGTTACAGTGAATATATATATTTAACATTATTCTAAGTTTTCCTATGTCAAATTATCTTTTACCATAGAGCAGTCAACTATCTTTCAGTAATATTGAACTTTTCTTAAACATACACACACACACACACACACGCAAAACAAAACAAAAAAAACTAGGCATAGTCTTTGGTTTAGCCCAGTACATGAGTCATAAATATTTTTTTTATTATTATTATTGTTATTATTTTGTCACCCTCAGTAGAGTACCATGGCGTCGCACAGCTCATAGCAACCTCCAACCCCTAGGCTTAGGTGATTCTCTTGCCTCAGCCTCTTGAGTAGCTGGGACCACAGGTGCCTTCTACAGTGC
The DNA here is from genome assembly GCA_963574575.1 of Galagoides demidoff. Classification (NCBI taxonomy): domain Eukaryota; kingdom Metazoa; phylum Chordata; class Mammalia; order Primates; family Galagidae; genus Galagoides; species Galagoides demidoff. Next base: position 1,033 of record CAUYQV010036872.1, read on the forward strand.
CCGGTTATTTTTTTTTGTTGCAGTTCAACTGGGCCCGGATTTGAACCCGCCACCCTCGGTATATGTGGCTGGCGCCCTACCCACTGAGCACAGGTGCCACCCAAGTCATAAATATTTTTAAACCACATAACAAAAATTTGTCAAAAATAGAATGAAAAGTTTATATTCCTTCAATCAATTTGAAAGTTATAATGACTCACTTACTAGTGAACAGTATTTGGTGAATAGTGTGGTATAAACTTTTTTGGAGTTTGTGCTGTGTGGCAGTGTAAGCTTTAAAATTATATAATCCTATAACTTCTTTCTTAATATAATGTCTCTTGCTGTATCATATTATGTTTTATAAATACATCACAATAGACATTTTGTTTGTTTCTAGATTTGACCAACTAAGGGCAGTTCTGCAATGAACATTCTCGCAAATGTAATTTGGTGTACACAGGTTTACATATATCTGTTAGGTACCCTCCCCCACAATAAAGTACGTAACTTGTTTCATACCCTTGTGAGCTCTGGGATTGTTACTATTTTTATTTGTCACTCTACTAGTTATAAGGTGGTATCTTAGTTGAGTTTTCTTGATGTCTAATAAATTTGAGCACTTTAGGAGAAGACTAAGATCTACTACTAGAAGATAAAGCAGCTCATGAGGCTGAAAAGAACATGGAGAAGAAAACTGACAAATACACAGAGGTCCTCAAGACCCACGGACTCCTGGTCTGAGCCCAATAAAGACTTCATTCCTTATGTTTGGCCTGGCCTGCCCTTCCTCCATCACCACCCCGGGATGTGGGGGACCTAGGGGCAGCAGTCTGGGTGCCACAGGGAACCTGAGACTTAGAAAGGAAAGGACCTTAGATAATGCAAGTTGGTGAGGTTAAGTGACTCTAGGACTTGCGTCAACATAATTTATGACCTTGTTCATGAGTTTTAGAAAATCGATAGGACCACCAGTTAAGTTTAAATAATTGTGGGGGAGCCCTGCCTTGTGAGTAGGGTATCTGGTTTACCTTCTCCCCGGTCAACACTATACTCAGCATCTGGTAGAGTGTGAGAAGACGCTTGAGGGGACAGTATAAGCTTGGTGTCGTACAAAGTATTTATAGATGCACAGACTCGGAGGCAAGATCATCACCTTGTTCCTTCCCTGTATTCTGTTACCCAGGAAGAAATAAATTGCTTTCAAAGAAAAAAAAATGCCATTGGATGGCGTTTGGATGGATCCATGCCATTTGGATGTTTGCTTTTGTGAAGTATTATTCAATTTAGATAGACAGGTAGATATACACAGAGGGTGTTAAGAAAGGAAAAAAGTGTATTGAAATTGTAATACTCAATATATACCAATAACAAAACATGAATACGAGTCATGTTGTCATGTTGAGCACCTCTTGTAATTGCAGAAGTAAAACGTGACTTGAGTACTACCAACTTAATACAGTTTTTCCTTTCTTAAAATGAGTATACATATTTTGGCAACCTGTGTGTGTGTGTAAATATGAATCCTTTGTCACATACATGTGGACGTGTCTATATCTGGTTATTTCTCCCAGTATGTGAATTTCCTTTTCACTCTTGATGGTGTATTTCAATGAATATAACCCATTTTAAATGGAGTTCCTTTGCCAGTTTTTATGTAAATCCCTTGCAATTTGCCTTCCATATTAAGATCTATCGTCCATCTGGAATTAATCTGTGGGTAAGATATGAAGTAGGAGAATCAGGATGTATTTTTGTTACATAAGAATATCCAATGTAGCCAGGATCATGTATTGAAAAGATCACTCCCCCTCCCCCCAACTGTTTTGTCACCTTTGTTGTAAAATTAGTGGCCATATGTGTGAGGATCTGTTTTCGTACTCTCTAATCTGGACAATAAATCTATTTTAGTGGAGGTTTTTGGCTAAAATCACAATTTTAATTATTGTAGTTTTATGATAAATCTTCATATCCTGCAAAGTAAGTCCCGGATTCATTCTCTTTCAAAATTTTCTCAGCCCTATGCAATTTCATTTAAATTTTAGAATCAGCTTGCTAATTTCTACAAAAAAATACTGCTAATATTTTATGCAGACTTCATTAAATACACAGAATATTTTAAGAGAATGTGAGAACTGGCATCTTTATAAAAGTGACATGTTCAAATTATTGCGCTTTCCAAACTACAAACATTGTATAGCCCTCACTGTTTTAGTTTTTAAATATTTCTTTCAATAATATTTTGCAGTTTGCCATAAGGGTCCTTGCACATTTATCATCGTATTTAATCCTTGGTATTTGATTTAGAATCAATAATGTCATTTTAAACATATCACTGTTTAAATTTTTCTCTTGGTTTTATATAAAAATGCAATTGAGTTTTATTTACTTACCTTGAATATAGTGATTTTACTAACTCTATTTATTAATTATAGTAGTTTATTATCATTTATTTTGTCTTTTCTGTATACAACATAATGTCATTTGTGAATAATGACAGTTTATTTCTCAGTTTCTCCACTTTATATCTTTTTCTTTATCTTCTTGCTTTATGGCACTGGCAAAAGTTTCTTATAGTGTTCAATAGCAGTGTCTGTAAGTGGCATCATTTTCCAAGTCCTTTACCACTAGGTATGGCTTTTAATCTGGATAGCCACATTCAAAAGTATTAAGTTAAACTCATTTTCCATCAAATACAAAATTAATTCAGAATGGAATCAAAGACTTAAATGTAAGAGCTAATTAAGACTTTAAAACTTGTAAACAGAAACATAGGCACAATTTTTCATGAGCCAGGATTAGAAAGTTGTTTCTTAGATATGTCAACAGACCCACTAATGACAAAAGAATAAAAAAGGGCTTCATCAAAATTAAAAACCTTTCTCCAAAGAACATTATCAAGAGAATGAAAAGACCACCTATAAGACAAGAGTGAACACTTGCAAATAATATTTATGTATCTCTGATAAAGTCTCATACCTAGAACCTAATAAAACCTTTCTAAAAAACAGCAATAAAACAAATAGCCCAATTTAAAAATGGGCAAATGGTTTAATAGACAGTTTGCCAAAGAGGATTGATGAGTGGTCAAGAAAAACATGAAAATATGCTCAGTGTTGTTAGTAATTAAATATGAGTCAGAACCATAATGAAAGACCATTTCATACCCATAAGACAGCTATAACAATGGACAACAGTGAGTGTTGCTAAGGCTTTGGAGAAATCAGAGCTCTCATGTGTACATATGTTGCTGGCAGGAGCATCAAATGATACAGGTGCTTTAGAAAACTGTTTGGCTGTTCCTCAAATGGTTACACACAAGTTACCAGATGAGCCAGTAATTTGACTCCTAGACATATGATCAAGATAAATGAAAATATAAGTCCACACAAAGCATCTTACATGAATGTTTATAGCAGCATATTCATGATATCCTCAAAGTAGAAAGATCTCAAATGTCCATCAGCTGATGAGTGGATAAACCCATGTAGTGTGTGTGTGTGTGTGTGTGTGTATAATATGTATGTATATATATAATATACATGTGTTTATATATATAATACACATATAAACACACACACATACATATATATATATATATATCCTCTTACCTTGTGAAAGGCCATATACCCAGAAAGGTATATGCATATGTGTATATATAAATACACACACACACACTACGTTTTCTTTATTTTTCCAAATTTTATAATACATATCTCTCATGTATGTATATACATATTGTATATATAAAATCTACCTACCATGGAGTACCACTCAGCCACAATGGAATAAAATAATGTGTTTTGCACAGTTTTAATGCCATTATTTTAAGCGAAGCATCTCAGATATGCAAAAAAAAAAAAACCATAAACACTGTATGTTTTCAATGATATGTGGGAGCTGAATGATGGGTACACACAGGCACAAAGAGGTTGTTAAGGACATTGGAAATGAAGAAGGGGGAAAACAAGAGGTATGAAGTATAAAAACTTATGTATCAGGTACAAGGAACTCTTCTGGTGACAGGCATCCCAAAAGGCCTGACTTTGGCTCTATGCAATTCACTCATGTAACAGAAACACTTGTGCCTCCTTAACATTTGGAGACCATATGATCATCTCAATAGAGGGAGAAAAAAGCATTAGACAAAATTAAGCACACTTTCATGATAAAAACCCTTAAAAAACTAGACATAGAAGGAACATACCTCAGGATTATAAAAGGCATATATGACAAACCTACATCTAACAGCATAATGAATGGGTAAAAGTTGAAAGTATTCCCAATAAGTTGGTGTGGATGTGGAGAAAAGGGAACACTTCTGCACTGCTGGTGGGAGTCCAAGTTAATACATCCCTTTTGAAAAGAAGGATGGAGAATGCTCAGGGATCTAAAAGTAGACTTGTTGTTTGATCTGCAATTCCTTTACTAGGTGTATATCCAAAAGACCAAAAATGACTTTATAACAAAGATATATGCACCAGATTGTTCATGGAAGCTCAATTCATAATAGCCAAATCATGGAAGAAGCCCAAGTGCCCATCGACCCATGAATGGATTAATAAATTGTGGTATATGTATACCATGGAATATTATACAGCCTTTAAAAAGATGAAGACTTTACCTCTTTTATGTTTACATGGATGGAGCTGGAACATATCCTACTTAGTAAAATATCTCAAGAATGGAAGAAAAAATATCCAATGTACTCAGTACTATTATGAAACCAATTTACAATCGCTCACACTTTCATATGAAGAATAGATCACAACTATGGCCAGGATCAAGGAGGAGAAGAGTAGGATGGTAGAGGAGGGGGGAGGCCAGATTGAGGGAGGATGAATGGTGGGATCATACCTATGGTGCATAATGCAAGGGTACATGTTGGATCTATTAAGTAGTGAGTATACATGTCTTAATACAATAATTAAGTAAATGAGATGAGGTATATATTAACCAGTGTAATGTAAATGCTCCTAATTCTATATGAAATCAGAACATTGTATACCATAAATGCATTAATGTATACACGAAACAAAGAAATGAAAAAAAGAACTGGAACAAGACAAGGGCACCCTCTGTCACCACTTCTATTCAACATGGAACTTGAAGTACTAGCCAGAGCAATCAAGCAGGAAGAAGAAATAAAGGCTATTGAAATCAGCAAAGAGGAGGTCAAATTACCACTTTTTGCTATTGGTATGATCTATTATCTAGAAAACCCCAAGGATTCCACCAAGAATTGTCTAGAAATGATAAATTCAGCTAAGTCTCAGGTTACAAAATCAATCTACACAAACCAGTAGCATTTCTATATTCTAATAATAGCCAAATGCAGAGGCAAATCAAATACTCAATGCCATTCAAAAAAGCAACACAGAAAATAAAATACTTAGGAATATACTTAACCAGAGAGGTGAAAGATTTCTACAAAGGTAATCATGAAACACTGAAAAAAGAAATCACAAATAACACAAACAAATAGAAAACATATCTAGCTCATGGATGTAGAATCAACATTATTAAAATGTCCATAGGACCCAAATTTATTTGCAGATACAATGTAATCCCCATCAAAAGACCAATGTCATATTTCACAGGTATAGAAAAAATAATTCTACATTTTGTAGGACTGGAAAAGAGGCAGAATAGCTAAAAACAATCTTAAGCAAAAAGAAAAAATCAGGAGACATCATGTCACCAGATTTCAAATTATACTATAAGATGATAGTAACCAAAATAGCATGATATTGGCACAAAAATAGAGACACAGACAAATGGAGCAGATCAGAGAATTCACCTGTAAAATCAGCCAGATAAGTCAACTGATCTTCAAAAAAACCAGACAACAGTATGCACTAGGAAAAAGAGGTGAATTCAAGAAACAATTCTGGGAGAATTTGATAGTCACAGACAAAAGAATGAAATAGGCTACATATCTCTCACCACTTAGAAAAATTAACTTAAGATGGATAAAAGACTTAAATGTGAGCCATGAAACCATAAGAATTCTTGAAGAAAATGTTGGAAAACTCTTCTAGATATCAGTTTAGACAAATAATTTATGAAGAAGACCCCAAAGCCAATCATGGCAAAAAGAAAAACAAATACATGGGACTTGATTAAATTAAGACCCTGCATAGCTAGAGAGATAATCAACAGAGGAAATAGACAACCTACAGGATGGGAGACAATATTCACAAGCTATATATCCAATGAAGGGCTAATAACCACCATCTACAGAGAACTTGCAAATAAGCAAGAAAAAATCCAAATAACCCCATTACAAGTGGGCAAAAGACATGAACAGAAGCTTTTCAAGAGAAGGCAGACAAATGACCAATAAACAAATGAAAAAATGGCCCCCATCACCAGTCACCAGGAAAATGCAAATTCAAACCACAAGGAGAAATCACCTTATGGCAGTTAGAAGGACTTTTATTAAAAACTCCAGAAACAATAGATGCTGGCATGGATGCAGAGAGAAAGGAATGCTTGTACATTGTTGCCGGGACTGCAAATTAGTACAACTTCTATGGAAATCAGGATGGAGATTCCTTAAAGAAATAAAAGCAGACACAACATTTGATCCAGCAATCCTAGGACTGTTTTTCTATTCAAAGGAAAGAAGTCATTTTACCCACAAGATAACTGAATTTGAATATTGTAGCACAATACACATTTGCAAAGATGTGAAATCAACCCAAGTACCCATCAATTCATGAGTGAGTTAACAACATGTAGTATGTGTATATATTCTCAGCCATAAAGAAGGGTGAATTAAAGACTTTTACAATAATTTGGATGCTCCTAGGGACCATTATCTTAAGTGAAGTATTTAAAGCAAAGAAAAGCAAACACCACATGTGTTCACTATTAAATTGGAACGAACCCATGAGCACACAGGTTCACTGAGAGAATTAAAACTCAGTGGAGGCTCAGCACCTGTGGCTCAAGTGGCTAAGGCACCAGCTACCCACATACACCTAAGGTGGCTGCTTTGAATCCAGCCCGGGCCCACCAAACACCAATGATGACTGCAACCAAAAAATAGCCAGGTGTTGTGGCGGGCGCCTGTGGTCCCAGCTACTTGGGAGGCTGAGACAGGAGACTCGCTTGAGCCCGGGAGTTGGAGGTTGCTGTGAGCTGTGATGCCACAACACTCTACCCAGAGGGATAGCGTGAGGTTGTGTCTCAAAAAAAAAAAAAAACAAATCTCAGTGGAAATCAAGCAAGGTCCAGTGGCAAGAGGGTGTGGGGGAAACCTACCTGATTGGTACAAAGACCACTATTTGAGCAACAGTCATGCTTACAACACTGACTACAGCATGGCAAAGTACATGTAACCAGAAACACTTGTACCCTCATGATATTTTTAAGTAAAAAATTAAAATTGCTAAAAAGGAAAAAGAATAACTGACTGATAAGAAAAAAATAAAATTTGATTCTACATGAAAAAATATCTTTTTAAAAAAGAGGAAAACTTTGACTAAGAAAACCCCCCAAACAAAATAAAACAAAAACAAAAAAGAAAGCCAAAATAAAACGAAAACTAAAATTTTTAAAAAAATCACACGAGCAAGCACATGCATGTTAATGATTTTTTTATAAAGTCGATTTTAATATTTATAAATTAAAAAATGAATGTTATAAATTAAAGATTTAATTGTATAAATTAAAAAAACTATCTGCAACAAAACTCCATGTAAAATAATCCCCAGAAGAAAACTAACCCAGGCTGTTGAAAATGAGCACACCTTACTATTGTACTGTCTCTGCCCTAGCCATAAAGTTGGATGACTCTGAGGTGAAGATGCTGAGTCTTCAAAGGAAAATTCCAGGATTTCGACCAAGGTAGTGAAGAGGATATTGACATTTAACAACGAATTGCCACAACTTGGTGTTTAAACAAATTTAGGGGTTAACTTATCTTTCCAAACAATCCCCTTTTTTATATCCTTAAATCTTGAATAAGAAGGGATTTCAGAGGCCTTTGCATTTCAGGCCCCTATTCCTCTTCAACATTGGTTCTCAAAGTTTATGATCTCGGGGCACTTAACACCAAAATGGTTTCCCCTCCCCCCCATTCATATCTATCAGTATTTACCATGTGAAAAACTTAATCTGAGAAACATTAATGAAAGTATTTAGAACCACACATACTGTTATCTGTCAGGACAATGAATTGTCATATATCACATACCATCTAGAAAGCTCCACTGTACATTTATGAGAAAATGAGTTAAAAAGTAACTAGCATGTTAATATTATACAAACAGTTTCAATTTCATCAAACACCTGAAAGAGTTTTGGGAATTTCTAGGGCTCTGGGTGTGATAACCAAGCCCTCTACCCTTAAAAAAGAAACTTCCTTTGAACCCATTAGTCCCAGACCCCTCAAGAGTGAGGCGAACTCTGAGAAGAGGCCTGAAGATAAGGGAATGCATAGGGAGGGAGAAGAACTTCAAGGCGAAATTTGAGATAAGAAAGTGCATAGGAAGGAGAGGCTTGATGTACCTCCCACCCCCTTGGCAATTCCTCCCGCCCAAGGCTAACCGCAATGATTAGCTGTGCGGCAGAAATAGGGTATAAAGACCCATTTGATCTGTCATTCAGGGTCGCTTGCTTCCTATGGCAATGACTCCTGGGCAGGTACAATACATTTCTATTAATTATTTACATCTTTAAGTGAGGTCCCTGTCTCCTTCTCAGCTGTGTGAGTCATAAGATGGGGAACTCATTTTTCAAAGTGCTACCAGTCAATCTCCCTATCAGAAAGAAGCAGGGCAGGGCACTAAAAGGGCTGGGCCTTGGATATGTGAGATTAATCTCCACATCTGTAAAATGATAATCAAATCTACCTCATAGAGTTACAAGCTGTAAACCAACAAGGCACTGTATCTAACCGATATTAAGGGTCTTTTGGAAAAACCTGGCATGTAGAAGGCTACTGATAATGTTGGTCCTCTCATCGTTGAAAATCATAAATAAATAAATAAATAGCTGGAAAGGATCCGTGTCCCTCTTAGCTTCAAGTCCAGCCTTACCAGGAGATGTCTGTACCCTGGAACAAATTTTAATTGGAAGGAGTTCTAGCAAGCCTTTAGATGTCTCTGCTTCATTTTATTGTAGAAAGCAAGGCCTACAAAGGAAGCAAAGAGGATTTTTCCTTCTCTTAAAATACTAATGTTTTTATGGCTTGGACAAACTAGCGCCTGGTCTTTCCCCTTGAATCCATTAATTATATACTTGCTGAATAATTTTTAAAAGCTCCTTAAAGCATGCCCTTGTAGTTCCTCATAAGGTACCCTCCTGAACATTAGAAGCTGGACCCTTCTTTTCTAGGTATTTTAGTTGTCTTCACACTAAAGACTGGGAGGGCCCATAAAATCAAACTCTGAGAATCAGGCAGGTGTCCTGAAGGGAAGTAGTGTCTATGTTCTCAATCAGGCAAACACACAAGATTTATTATCACAACCCACGATGTGGGAACATCCTAAGAAGACTCCTCACGTTGAAAAGGAATTCCTACCATTCGGCTACATCATCATTTTTCTCTCATCTTTGCTTGGAGAAGACTTCTCCACTGTCTACTGGAATAAAGAGTATCTTCTCAAAGAGCCCCTTCAACAGAATAGCTGAACGGGATTTAATATACAGTATTAAGCAGACATCGTAGAAGGCATCACATGCATGAAGTTTATATACACATTTATATAAGAAGCCTTGTGGGATAAATCTGCATTGTGTTTTATGTAGATTGCTTTTTTTTTTCTGAATCCTTAAAATTTTTAGACTTCTTAAAAAAAGAAAAGGTAATAAAAACTTTAAAGAACAGAGTATGAAGAAAAAGGGTTAAAATGCAAACACAAGTTGACTAACATTAGATCATGTTTGAAAAGTATAGTTTCATATAAAAAATGAAAATAGGAGAGTAATGCTCCTTTAAATATTGATATCAAGGACTAAGAACCATTAGAGGACATGTAATAAATATATACTGTCACTACTTTCCCCTGGTTGTAAAGGTTTTAAATTTAGGAATGGCCTATTTCCTTTCCAGAGGAGGCTAATCAGAATTTAAATCAGAGAGATAGGGAAGGTGTCTGACAGGTTTTCTAATCCAGAAATTCCCCAGGCATGGAGAGAAGGATCTGGGAAAAAATATGTCCTAACCTACTTGGAAGGTGACATTTTCTTACATCTTGTAAACACTGGAAATTGTAATCACTGCAGGAAAGAATGAAGATTAACCATCTTCTATTGTATAATTATAGCTTAAGTATTATGATCACAGATGAAGCAAAAATATGTGCATCTATTCATTTGCCTAGTTGGAAATTCAAACGTGGCTTATCAATCTCTGTTTCCAAGGTTCAAACTGTCAAAATTATCATGGCATACATGTTCTGTGGCTCGACATCGCAAATTCCAGAAAGGAAGTCAGAATATACACTAGTTTTTCTCAGTCCCTGTGTCTAGGTGTTATTCATTCACCCTCTGCTGGAACTTGAGGAGTTTAGGGGCCAGTTAGGTGAATTTACTTTCCGCACTATCCTTATGAGCTTTTGTCTAAATTATCTGGCTACACAAAAGATCAGCTTGATACTTATTGCTCACCTCTTATCTACTCAATGGTTTGATGGAACAGCGAGGAATATCGTTAAAGACAATGAGGCATCAACTCCTTTAATTATTCTCCCTTAAGAATCTGCCATTTCAGACCATCTATTTCAGATTTGGAATCTGACATTTTAACCTTTTCTTGATTAAAGGTTTCTATCTCCATCTCGAAGAATGCTTACTTATATGTGGTTTCTCACAAATGGCTTAACCTTTCTGCATCTCAGTTTCATCAGTTATAAAATGGAGATAATTACAGCGGTTTCTATTTGCCCAGCATGTGGCAGGCATGCTCCATGCATGGACTCCCCGTAAGGTCTTCATATGGAGTTCCAAATATATCATGAGAACAAAGACATAACTGGAAATAGAACTGGGGCTGCAAGCAGGGCAGGGATAAAGGTAGAGTAAAGTTAAACGTTGGTGTTCCAGAGGTTTGTTTTTAACACTCTGCCTTTTACATATTTAATTCACCTAACTTAAAAAAAATACCAGCAAACAAAAATGGAATCATGTACAACAAGCAAATAGAACTGTATTAACTTTATAACTAGGTATAAGTTAAAACTTTCAAAAGTTTTCATCATGCTTACAAATAAGAATATTTTCTTTTTTTTAAAGAGTTATAGAAACACAAAGTTGAGGTCCAGTATGATTTTAGTTAAGAAGTTGGATACTGATATTATAATAATGAAGTGAATTATCTCATGATTCTTTCAGTAAAAATAAAAATAGCTTATACTGACAAAGGTTTTGTAATGATTTTTTAGTGAATTTAATTTTGAATGGTATTTCTAAATATATACTTTTTCATCATTAAAAATACTTTTATCCAATTTTCTCTGTCAATAACTTATAAAGATTTTAGTCTATATTAAAATAATTTTGAAGATACATTTCATATAATATAGATAATTGCTGATTAATTCCAATAATTGTGAACATAACCCTGGCAGTAAATTTTTATTTTCCTGTATTAGAAGAACTATGTTAGAGCTGTAACTAGTAGCACACTGTTTAAATGTGTTCCATAATCAGATGTTAATTCAATAGCATTGATAAACACTGAGGAACATTCTTAAGATTTCAGATTTTCTGACTGGAGTATTCCCAATTTATCAAGTTTAAATACACTTACTCCCAAACTTTTTCACATGATAAGTTTTCCTTGCTTTAGATAAAATGGCGAGGCTGAGATAAAGCAGGAGACATTGATGATGTGTCAATAGATTATGACCTTACTCCTCTTTCAATAAGTGTCCAAACAAAATGTTCACACTCATTTCATGTCAGGGAGGTTGAAGTAGAAAGAAGTTGTTGACTAAATTATTATTGATTTTCCTATTGTTTTTCATAAGCCTAGAAAATTGAATCAGTTCCTTATAGAATTTTTTTTTTTTGAGACGGAGCCTCAAGCTATCCCCCTGGGTAGAGGGCCATGGCATCACACACAGCTCATAGCAACCTCCAACTCCTGGGCTTACGCAAGTCTCCTGCCTCTGCCTCCCAAGTAGCTGGGACCACAGGTGTCCACCACAACGCCCAGCCATTTTTTAGTTGCAGTCATCATTGTTGTTTGGCGGGCCGGGCTGGGGATTCGAATCTGCCACCTTAGGTGTACGTGGCTGGCGCCTTAGCCGATTAAGCCACAGGCGCTGAGCCGGAAGACAATTTTTCCAGGGGATCGGAGTGGGGTGGATAACTCCAGTGCATTACATCTCCACCACAGATCATCAGGCTTTGGATTTTCACAAGGAGCGTCCAGTTTACAGCTGGGTTTGTGCTCCTATGAGAAGCTAATGAAGCTGCTTATCTGATCCGAAGTGGACCTCAGGTTTCTCTTCAAGAGAAGCAAGTGACGGGAGTGGCTGTAAACACAGAGGAGCTTTGGCTTGCTCACTGGCTTACCTGCCCCCATTCACCCCCTGCTGTGTGGCCCAGATGCTAATAGGCCATGGACAGTGCTGACCCATAGCCCAGGGGCTTGGGACCAGAGGTATAAAAGCAATAATAGCTCCTGTTTGTAAGGTTCAAAAACAGAAAAAATGAAACAAATACTGGACAAAATTACACGTAAGCTGAAGAAAGGGAGATCAGCAATAGTCTGTTTTTTAAAAGGAGAATTGAGATTACATGTAACATTATCAAAGTGTATATATATATTATTGTATTTTTAAGGTAAACACTGAAAGAATGAAAATCGTGCATTAACAGGTTATGCCTGCACACAGACACACACACATTGTATAAAGATGCCATTGAAAGCAGTACTTTAAAGAGATGAGCTCAGCCAATGTTTTATAAGGTGGTGACACTAAATCTCTGCCTCCATGAACTCAGAAGGAAAGAGAGCTGGAACCGATAGGACATTTATTTAGAAAAGTTTGTATGAAAACCGTAGCATGATACTGCCATTGTTGTTTGCTGGAAGTGGGCTAATCGCTGTCTCCTTTATGTGGCTCTCAGTTTTCATAATTTTCTGATATTAAGTCCTCCAGGCGTTTCAAGGCATCCATGAGGTCAATATTATTTTCATTAAAATGCTAAGGAATTAGTTGCCCTTTCCACTTTTATTCTGTCTTACGGGTATGCTGTTTTCCGGAGGCTCCACACAGATGATATGGTAACACACTGAATACAGAAGCAGATATGAGAACAGGTAATCTTCTTTTTAAACCAGACATTAAAGATGCTTTGTAAAAATTTAAACACTACCATTCACAATAGATGGATTTTTGTTTTTTAAAACGTGGTTATTTTTCATAAAGTGAATGTTATTTTTATTAATCTGTAATGGATTATTATCTTTAAATGAAGTAAATATTTTTAGGATTCTCAGCTAATTTCTACTGTGGTAAATATCTATAAACATAACACACAGAAACAAAAACTCTATAGTCTTTTTAAGGAAAATAAAGAACATGAAGAGGCTTCTGCTAACAAAAAGTTCAAGAATTACTGCTCAAACATGACAGAAAGGGTAAACTTATAGTCAAGTGAGGCTTGAATAGGTAAAAGTCTCAGGCGTTTTGGAGGGGACTGTAGCATGAGTCATTTTGTAATTTTCCTATGTAGCAACGTCTGCTGGGAAAAATAAAGTGTATGTGTATTCGAGAGGAGGTGTCTTCCTGGGCAAACTTGGAGTTCTATGTATTATCAATAATCTTTTTTGGACTTTCTTTGTGGTAAATTAAAGCCCCACATGTTTTTATAACTTCAACCTTGAACTGTTGTTTTAAGATAGACACCAATAAATATAAAGGGTCTACTGGGAAGGCAGAGAGCGTTTTTTAGATTTATGAGGGGAAAAAATCAATAGTGTCCCTGGGGCCATGTAAGTCACGAGTAGCACAAGTAGTCTATGCACAGCTGATGTTATCATGAAAAACAAACCTTTGCTTTGGAATTATACCAGAAATTAAGGTGGCGTTATAAAGGAAAGTCAATGTTTTAGCTGCATCTCAGGAGGAATTTGTACTTCTGATTGCTTTGCTCTGTTACTTACTTGGCTGAGCTTAGAAAAGGATTTTTTTTTTTTCTTTTCCCCTGGAAAGTTGGGTGACCTCCTCACATTCCTCTGCCTTCTGGCTCATTCACTTTTTCTTCCCCTTCAATCCTTGATTAAATTTTCTTGGCCCCTAGGAGTTCTTATTTCTTATACAGCCAGTCATGCACTTTGTCCTCTTGTTAAGGAATGAATTAATAAGCTTAACTCTCTCTTTGAAGAAGAGTTCGGAATGCTTTTTTGGAGAAAATTAATATTCAATTACCAAGGCGGTCATTTTACCAACTAGAAGAATAAAAGATATAGCATGGCCACACTTGAGGATAATTGGAATTGAATTTCAGTTTGTATTATACTATACTGACTCAAGCTTTGGGGGGAAGTTTTTATGTCCGCTTTCTTAAGAAAGTAAGTACATTTTTTTTTCCTGCTGAATAGTGGCCAGAAGATGGTTTAACCCACTGATTTGAAAGAGCTGGAACTAAGCAGTCCTTTTTGCACTAGACTCTGGTAATTTAGACGTGTTTTATCTGACTAAGAAATACATAATGTTTATCTTTCTTGACATTAAATAAGTCCTCTAAATGGCAAGACACATAATACTTCTCCAAATTATATCCTTATATTTCATAATATTCCTGTCATACTTTGGGGACAGTAAATGGATACACAAGAAATGGTTCAGGTCATTCCCTTCCCGGTAACGCTTTTCCTGCATGGGTTTGTCATCAAGAATATATGGAACAATTTGTGTCATTAATTGGATAAGGAAAATATTTTATAGCTAAAAATAATTTAAATGTCAAAGAAAAATTTTGTGGGGACAAGGAAAATAAGAAATTGATAAAGTATCAGTACGTGAGGAAGAACCACAGCACAGGAGAGAGAATGAAGAGAATGAATTCAAAGATGTTCAGTCTGCACACAGATGACTCTGGGAAGAGTTACATTTTCTTTGGCATCTGCATTTAATATTTATTTCTCTGAAACTTGGAATAAACAATGAACTTGCAGAAGAAATTATAAAATAGATGGATTTTCTTCCAAATTGAGGTAAAATTATCTATGAAGCCAAGTTTATTCAAGACTGATAATGCCCTGCCAAGCTGAGCTAGGATTGACTTGAGACTCCGAGGACACTGTCATTTGTTTTGGCTCTAGCACTTACTCGCTGTGCAATCTTGGGCTCGGTGCTCAACCTCTCAGTGCCTTTGCCCCATTGGTAACATCGAGGATAATCATGCTTGCTCTGACTTCTTTGCAAAAGTATTGTGAGAAAATGTTAGATACTGTATGTACAAGTGCTCTTAATGATCTGATGTCACTGATTTCAAATAGCTATTATTATTATTAAACTTCCTTCCCTCAGATTTTTCCCATTATGACATGTTTTCTTAAAATCTGCTGCAGTGTCTAAAAAAAGAGAGAGAAAACTTTCCCCCTTTTGTTCAGACCTCCCTCTAAAAGGTATGGAATATATTTTATATTGAAATTCATAGCTGGGCGGTGCCTGTGGCTCAAAGGAGTAGGGTGCCAGCCCCATATACCTGAGGTGGCAGGTTCAAACCCGGCCCCAGCCAAAAACTGCTATATACTAGTAAGGCACTAGTAACTAGTAGGGCCTTTTTATGTCTTCATCCAGAAATAACTATTTTTTGTTAATAGTAAGTTTTTTAAAAATGAAGTGTTTTGTCCCCAAATAGCCAGAATGACCTTGAAAAAGAAGAATAAAGCTTATATTTCTCAATTTTAAAACTTAATTCAAAGCTATAGTATTTATAACCATGTGACCTGAGTATAGGCATGTACATCAATGGACTAGAATTTAGAGTCCAGGAACAAACTTATACATCTGTCAACTGATTTTCAACAGGGGTACTAAGGCCAGCGTACTCTTCAATAAGTGGTGCTGGGACAACTGAATATCCACAGGCAAAAGAATGAAGTTGGATCCTTACCGCATACCATGTATGACAAATAACTCAAAATGGATCAAAGATATAAATTATAAAAGCTAAAACTATAAAACCCTTAAGAAAAAAAATAGAGGCAAATCTTTGCAAGTTTGGCAAAGGACTCTGATATATGACAGCAAACGTATAAGCAAAAAAAAAAAAGAAAGAATATATACATGATACCCCATTAAAATTAAAAAATAACTTTGTAGCTCAAAAAACACTATCAGGAAAGAGAAAGTGAAAACCACAGAATTAGAGAAAAATTTACAGATCAAATATTTGATAAGTGATCACTATCCACACTACATAGAGAACACTTAGAATTAAAAAAGAGAGAAACAAACAGCTTGTGTTAAAATTGGAAAAAGAACTTGAATTTCTCTAAATAATCTATACACACAGCCAACAAGAACGTGAAGCACATGAACAGGTGTCTATACCATTTGCCACTAGAAAAACACAAAGGAAAACTACGAGGAGGTACCTCCTTGCAGTCTCCTCCTAGAATGACTACTACTACTGCTAATCATAAAAGCAAACAGCAAATGTGGAGAATGGAGAGATTGGGTGGACCCCCCCCACATTGCTGGTGGGAATGTAAAGTGATGCAGCCACTGTGGAAAGCAGTTTGGGGATTCCTCAGTAAGTAACTGTAGAATTACTGTATGAGCTAGCAATTCCACTCTTACATCTATAACCAAAGAGCTGAAAACAGGTGTTCAGGCAAAGACTTACACATCCATGTTTATAACAGCAATGTGCACAATAACTCAAATGTGGAAACAACCCTACATCCATCATTTGATGAGTGGATAAAGAAAATTCTATGTATCCATATAATGGAGTATTACTCAGCCATAAAAAGAATGAAGTACTAACATTTTCAACAGTGCAGATGAACCCCAGAAACATTATGTTAAGCGAAAGAAACCAGCAGAGGTCACATACTGTGTTGTTCTATTTACGTAAAATATTCAGAACAGGAAAATCCATACAGATATAAAACAAATTAGTGGTTGCCAGAGTCTGGGGTAGACGGGAATGGGGAGTGAATTCTTAGTGGGTATGAGATTTTCTTCTGGGGTGATGAAAATGCAGAATTAGATAGTGGTGATGGTTGTACGACATTGTAAGTATACTAAATGCCACTAAATTGTGTACTTTAAAGTGGTTGAAAGTTTAAAAATTAAGAAATAAAAATAAATGATGTGTTACTCAAAGGCATCAGAGAGTAAATAAACCAATCATACTTTATATTTTCTACTGGAAGTATCTCTACAACAATAGTGACATAGTTAATGTTAGTGATAATTATAGATAACAGTAAGGCTGTGTGCAAGGTACTTTTCTAAATATTTTGCATGAATTTGCTCATTTAATCATTGTGACAACATGATAAAATAAACACTCTTCCTCTTTTTCTAAAATATGAGAAAATGGAGGTCCAGGAAGTTTATACTTTCATAGCAATCCCATAAATGATGAGGAAGAGATTTGATTCCATTTGGTCCATTTCCAAACTCAAAGCTCTTAGCCAGTACATTGTATTATCTCTGTAGTAAGAAGGGGGAACAAATAGATAACATCTTGGGCTTGATTTTGTATTAGAACATGTTAAAAAGATTATGCAACAAAGTTTGTATCACTGTTTTGTTTTTATAGCTTTCTATAGCTGGGGGCGGGGTTTCTTTGGAAACTGAAATCTCCTGGCCTGTGCCTGATGCTAACAAAACGTTTTTCCACTGTTTGCAACTACTTTGATTTTCTCTACCTAACTTTATGTTTATTCCTGTCCCTATCAAGAATTTCTTTTAATCTCTTGAACTGAAATTGAAATTTGAGGATAAATGTGGTTCTTTTGTTGAATTTTAGGAGAGTATTTTAAAAGTCAGTTTTCTGAAAGATGTTTAAGCAAATCTTTTAAAACGGTAAATAGAATAAAGACAGAATAAATTTCAAAAACTTTACACTCAAAAAGTACACTAAAACACTCTTTCTGATCATAAAAGGGAAATAACGAACTAAAAATGTTCACAGATTACCTTAATATAAAGCATGCTACTGGGAAACAAAGAGGAGCATACTAACACTTCAATAGAATTGTGAGAAAATAGAAACAGGAAATTGCTAAGTGACAAGTATAAATAACTAATAAAAACCTTGAAAGATCCACATTACTTATTATTAAAATACAAAATTGGACTCAGTAGGAGATACCAATTTTTCACCTATAAAATTTGTAAAACCTTTAAATCACAATCTTCAATTCTATAGAACAATGATGAAATAGGTGCATCTAGTGATATATGCACCCTTGATGCATTGATAACTCTTGGGACTCTAAATTGGGGTGGCATTTTGGAGGAAATAATTCAGCAATATGAGTCAATAGTCTCAAAAATCTTCATACCTTTAACCTCATACTTTTACTTCGAGGGGAACAGATACGAGAAATTATGATAAAAACGTACAATGGAATACTATGCAACTATAAATAAAAGAATGAGAGATATCTTTAAGTGCTGATTTAGAACTAAGCATATGTTAGGTAGAAAAGCAAAACACAGCATGGTGTATATTCTGTGCTACTCTTTTTGGGAAAAAATGAGTAAAATAATAGTATATGTTCATATTTACTTATGTCTTCATTACTGAAGGGTGGATGAGGTAGAAGTAGATAAATAAGACACAAGGAGGGGAGCAAGATGATTTACTGTCTACTCCTTGTTTATATAAAAACAATTAATAAGATACGAAAATGTATTATCTACTGAAAAAATTAAATATTAAAAAACTGTGAAACAGTGGATGTATAGAAGTGCATATTTTCAGATTGAAGGAAGTAAAATATACACATGCTTTTGTTTGTGGGATGTTTGTAATAATGATGTTTAGGTTAAAAGATAATTAAGGATATATACAAATATTTATTGGCAGCTACATACATTGCACTGTTGTTTACTGACTAAATATTGGAAGCATCCCAAGTACTGTAAGAGATCCACACAATGAAATACCATCAGCAGTTAAAATGATGTTGTAAAATGGTACGTAAAATGATTTTAAATATATGGAAATATATTCATAATATATTAATGGAAGGCAAGGGGGGGGAACAAGTAAGATAATGGTATGCAAAGTAGGCTTCCATATATATGTAAGGTAAAAATCTGGAGAGCATACATGCAAGCTTCTGTATACATACGGAGAGAAAAAAACCAGAAGGCTATTCACCAGCTGGTGACAGTGCTTCTTTCAGCACAGTGATGATGAGTAAGCTTTTCATTATCTCTACTCTTTAAAGGTTTCTAATAGTCACTGAAACAGAAACAAAAAACCTTTAACATATTGAAGGCTTTGAATGGGTCATGCATTTTTTAAGCATTTTGAGCACATCAATAATCACAAAACAAAAAGCAAAAAACCCTCAGCATTTATGGAAGGCGCTGGATGGACCATGCACTGTTAAGTATTCTGAGCACAGTCTCTTTAACATCTCAAAACCACCCGAGGTTGGTCTGATGAACCACTGTACAGGCTGAGACCCTGAGGTTCACAGAGCTGAGTAGTTTATCCAATACTGCACCCCTCCTGTAAGATGCAAAACTCAAAACCAGTTTTGTCTGCATCCAACACTTATTTCTTGATCACCCTGCTAAATAATTCAGTGAAAACACTGCTTGCAATGGGAAAACATCCTTCCTACTAGTTTTCTTTTTAAGTGGCAAAGCTTTGGCTGGGTTATCAGAACTTATGTTTTCGTGGGGTGTGCTAATAGTGCTCAAGCATTCCCTGATAGCAATTTAAATTAAACTATCTTGCATATGTGAATTATTTCATGTTTTTTTACAGTAGATAAAATATGTTAATTTGTGTAAATGGTCTTCTGGGTGCAGATGCTCACACTGAAAGCAGGCTTATCTTGAAAGCTGCTTGTCTTTCATTTGAAGCTTCTTTTATATGCATAGTTTATTTTTCTAATGCTGTCTCAATATAGGAATAATTTTAAGGAGGCATTTGTAGCTAAATGAAAGAAGAAAAAAAACCAGCTCTCTCGCTTTGGTAAATATTAATGAGCTCATAGAAAATCTTGCTACTGAAGTGCGGCACTCTTTTGAGAATTTCTGCCATCTTGGCCCTTTGTGGGCCCTGCTGCTTTGTTGTGGATTAGCATAGTGGGTTGTGTGCGCTATTGTGAGTTCTACTTCAGCTCCTTTGTGTGCTCTGACAGAAGGCTCACCTTGGTCTATTATCAGGAGAGTCTAGGCATCTTAATAATATATTGGATTTCAACAAGAAAAAAGGAAATCATTCAGAAATAATTAATCTAACTCTTCATTTAAAAGCTTCAACCACAAAATGGACTGTGTTCACGTATGGTCATGTATATCATATCATCATTAAATAAGTGAAATCCAACCTATATTAATTTTCAAATGATAAGCAGTTTAGAATTATTTACATCAGTATTCATGCTCACTGTGTGTGTGAAACTATGGTAGCGTGGGGACAATTTGATTTAGGCACTCTGTTTTAAACTATGTAATGTGTCCACCCGTCTACATATTTTTAAAAATAATTTTTATTTTGTAATCAGTGATATGTTCAATTGTGTTAGGAACTCAAAGGAGATAATATTGAGGGTGTTACTTATTGGTCATCCTCTAAAATCTGTGTTGTGCGGTAATATTGCTATAGAAACCCTGAATGGTGATTCAGGATTAGGTAAATTTGTAGATTTCATTCTACTACGCACAGTTCTGAGATTTTAGGTATATTTCATTTGTTTGGCATATGTCATCAGGTATACTTGCTGATTTTATTCTGTGAAACACGATCTGAAGATTACATGAGAATTAAAAAGGCAATTCTCCTAAAGACAGAATGTATAAGTGATAAAAATTACCTAAAATAAATTATGAAACTTGGCCTCACCTGTGGCTCAAAGAAGTAGGGTGCTGGCCCTATATACCAGAGGTGGCAGGTTCAAACTCAGCCTGGTCAAAAACTGCAAAAAATTAAAAAAAGAAATTATGAAAACTTTAATTTCTCACATCTATTTTTTATTCTCCTTTAGTCTAGCAGGTTTTATGATGCTTATAAGGGAATTATTTGGCAAAGCAACATTGTCTTTTCAAGAATGCAATATATGAGTCTAAGTTATGAGAGGCTGTAAATTCACATCTAGTTTTTGAAAATGGGTCCATTGAATTAAAACAAAAGTCAGGAAAAATAAAACACTTGTTTGGAAAATTGTTTTAAAACCAAAAAAAAAAAAAAAAGCAGCAAGCTCTTTCGAAGGTATTACTAATCTGGTACTGCACACTTTCATCAAAGTTCAGTGTACTGAAAATTTTTACTATGATAAAGAGAGAAAAATGGTATTTCAAGAATATAACAAGATATTTGGAAACACAGATATATGTGTCATTAATGTACTATTAAGTTTCTACTTCATAACTTTGCTTAAATTTTGTGCATAAAGATTTGAATAAAGGATTTGGGTCCTTTTAGGAGAATGATTATTGGAAGACTTTTTCTCAGAGCCAATTTTGAGCTCAGGTTGTTGCTGGGTAATTTCCAGTTACTTATAAACAGAGTGTGAATCTCACAAGAAAACACTTCAATAGCTTGAGAAAGTAGGAGACAGTTCCTGAAAATGATTTTCTAATCTGAGAAGCTGAGCTGACTACTGAGAAAGGTGTTAATCGTGTTAAACATGGAAGTTCGGAGTCCTGTCCACACAGAGCCATTTCTCCACAGTCCTACTTGAGGGGAGTCAGGAAAATAGACACCTAATAAAAAGCTGGAAATCCAAACAGGGTCAGATTTAGCTTTGAATATTAACTGGATTTTTGTTCTGTTTTATTAGTGAGATAGGGTCTCCCTCTCCCACCAGGCTGGTGTGCAGTGATCTCTACCACAGCCCAGTATTATCTTGAACTCTTGAGCTCAAGCGATCGTTCTACCTCAGCCTTCCAAGTGGCGGGAACTATAGACGTGCACCACTATGCTATGCTAATTTTTATTTTTTAAATTTTTGCATTATACTGGGTCTTCCTATGTTGTCCAGGCTGGTCTCAAACTCCTGACTGAAGTGATCTTCTTGCCTTGACCTCTCAAAGTACTGGGGTTATTTTGGTGTGAGCCAGTGCACCTGACTGATGATTAACAGTTTTGCACACATGCTCGTGTGTGCATATACACAAGAGAAAGAGAATAATACCTAATGTAAACTATCATTAATTCATCTCCTCAAACTGTGTGCTATTCAACTCACTTGTACTATTACAATTTTACTCTTATTTTTTTTTAAAGTGTTGAAGTCATGGTTGAAATCTGAAGCATAGACTAGATATATTTCTTTTCTATATTAAAGTTTCTAGCTCTGGACATTAGTCTAGGCAAAAGATCAAAAAGAAAAGGAATTTGAAAATATTTTAAAATTCTAAAGTAATATAAACTTCATTTAAAAAGCATAACTTCTATAAAGAGAGGCCATCATAAAACTCAAACTTTTCTTTTTAACATAGCTAATTTCTCCAATGCAATTCAATATGATTTAGTTCGTAGGAAATTTTTTTTTTTTTGCAGTTTTTGGCCAGGGCTGGGTTTGAACTCACCAGCTCTGGCATATGGGGCTGGCACCCTACTCTTTTGAGCCACAGGCACCACCCTAGTTCCTTTTTTTTTTTTTTTTTTGAGACAGGAGCCTCAAGCTGTCCCCCTGGGTAGAGTGCTGTGGCATCACAGCTCATAGCAACCTCCAACTACTGGGCTCAAGCGAGTCTCCTGCTTCTGCCTCTCAAGTAGCTGGGACCACAGGCACCTGCCACAATGCCTGGCTACTTTTTGGTTGCAGCTGTCATTGTTGTTTGGCGAGCCCGGGCTGGATTTGAACCCGCCACCTTGGGTGTATGTGACTGGTGCCTTAGCCACTTGAGCCACAGGCGCCAAGCCCCACCCTAGTTCTTAGGAATTTTATTTAGAAACATCTTTCCAATGACATATTATAGTATTAAGAATAATTATCTTTGACAGAAGCCCAGACCCTAACTCATGGAACCTGGGACTATTACCTTACATGGCCAAATGGATTATACTGATGTGATTACATCTAAGGACCTCAAGATGGGGAGATAATCTTGGATTCTCTGGTAGGCTTAATCTAATCATGGAAATCCTTAAAAGCAGAAAATCATTCTGTCATTCTGTGCTATAATCAGAAGGAGTTGTGACCATAGGAGAAAGAGACAGAGAGAGGCCATGTTGCTGGCTTTGAAAAGGAAGGAAGGAGGCCATTAGGCAGGGATTACGGGTACATTCCAGAAACTAAAAACATGAGAAATGTGTTCTCCTAATGTCCCAGCCAAGATGTCACTTTTGGTCCAGTGAGACCTGTGTTGACATACAGAACATGAGATAATAAATTTGTGTTGTTTAAGCCACTAAATGTATGTAAATTTGACACAGCAGCAGTAGGGAATTCTAGTAATGTACTAGAGTAGAATAGACGTGTTCCCCATGTAGCTCCATATCCGAATCCCCAGAACCTGGGAATGTTTCCTAATCTGGTAAAAAGATATTGAGATGGAGGAATTCTCCTGGATTATCTGGGTGGGGCTGAATACGGTCGTGATAGTCCTCACAAAAGGGACACAGGAATTGTCAGAGTCGGAGCAGAGGATTACGTGGTGATAGGAACAGAGACTGGAGTGACACAATTTGAAGATGGAAAAAGGAAGTCACAAGCCCAAGAATACAGGCAGCCGCTAAAACTCAAAAAGGCAGGTAAACGTTCTCTCTCAGAACCCCCGGAAGGAACCACCTGTCAACATCTTGATTTAGACCAGTGAAACAGATTTTGGGCTTCTGACCTTCAGAACTATAAGAGAAGAAATATGTATTGTTTTAAGTGACTGAGTTTGTGCAAAATTGTTGCAGCAGCCATAATAAACTAATACAGACATACGTAAGATATAAAGTGAAGGATATATACGCAAGAAGCTAAATACGCATAGGGTGAATTTCTGATTTTTTTGAATAAAAATTATGTTAGTAAAGTCATAGAAGCCATATTTTCAGATGAAACCTCATTTATTTCACTTTTTAAAATTATTTATAATTGACAGATAAAATTGCATGTATTTACAGTGTACAACATACTGTTTTGAAGTGTGTACTATACATGGGGGGTGACTAAATCTAGATCATTAACATACGCATTACCTCACATAGCTATAATTTTTGTGGTGAGAATACATTAACTCATCATTTTTCTAGTATTTGTGAGTACTTCTCTATTAAGTGAATTTAATTTAAAAAACTTAAAGTGTAGTAGATTGTTATAAAATGACCGTCATAATTCGTATCTTTATTTTCACAAACTAAATAAAACCCCTCCATATCAGATTTGGATTTGACCACGTAACTTATTTTGGCCAATTAAACAATATCAAATATGACTTAACCAAAGGTTCAAAAAGTGCTTCTGTATTGGACTTGCTCTTTGCTTATCTAAGACCCTTTTTCCCACAGTCTAAAGAAGGAGGGTTTAGCCTCTAGAGGATGAGAGAGGTTCCAGCTAAAACTAGAAAAAGCACTCACCCAACTCACAAAATCATATGAAGAAATGAGTATTTGCTTCTGTAAGGCACTAAATTTTCAGATGATTTTTTTTTTTCAGCGATAAATAACCAAGTGCACTTACCTCCTTCAGCTGTAGGGTATGTTTTGGGCATAATGGTTCATCCAGCAATAAGGAGGTAGCATTAGATATCCTGTATTAGATGTCTGTTAAATCATTGTGGCCCTTGATTTTCAGGAGGCTGGGCTAGAA
This sequence comes from Galagoides demidoff, assembly GCA_963574575.1. Classification (NCBI taxonomy): domain Eukaryota; kingdom Metazoa; phylum Chordata; class Mammalia; order Primates; family Galagidae; genus Galagoides; species Galagoides demidoff. The sequence goes on from CAUYQV010036872.1 coordinate 25,937, forward strand.
ACTGGATCAAGGATTTCCTGGGCATCCTGAAACTAAAGAAAGTGAGGCACCTGACTTGTACTTTTTAGCCCTAATGATTTTTAGCCTTATCCTCCTAAAATGTGTCCAACCAAAAATAACAATATTTTTTAAAAAAACTTTTTATCCTTTGAATAGATTCTGAATGAAAACCTTCTCCGTTTGTATAGGCCTGTGTGAGTAAGGTAGATATGGGATTATCTCAGCAGGCACTTCACATTTTAATCATGTGAGTATTATAACTAATGGGTGTTCTGCAGAGGCAGAGTCACAGCACCAAAAGCATTACTCAGAACATTTCCCTAGGTATTCCAACATGTTTGGAGGGGGATGGGGAAGGGGGGGGGTATGTACATTATAGTGGTTAAGGGTATGGCTATGGAGATAGGCTTTCAGCTGTCAAATTCTGGCTCCACTTTTTACTAGGCTATCTATCAAATAGTGCCCTAGGTTTCTCACCCATAAAAAGGAGGCTAATTATCATACCTATTCATAGTGTTGTCATGAGGCTTTAATGAGTGAATGTATGGCATTTAGAGGAGTTGCCAGCCTGTTGTAAGTGCCCAGCAAACGTCTCTCCTTTACATAGCTGACTATTTAACTCCAGCCCAGGGTCTGCCTTGCTGTAGCTGTGCTTCTGCTGTATTACGTTGAAGAAGATGTGTTACCTCATTGAGGCCCCTGAGTCAGGTTGTTAAAATCAGACATTTGCAAAAAGGAAGACCTATTTTTTTCTCTGATGAAATTTTAACACCAGAAAACTTCCTGAAAAAGTAAGGAACAGGGAAGCCGTCTCTGCTGGTCTCTTGGAGTTGTACTGATATATTAATCTCTAGGGCTCTGGAGGATCACATGAAGATACCTTGACCTCTGAAGTTTCCTCCAGCTCTCAATTTGCAGCATCATGACTGCTACTTTCGTATTAGGAAGATGATATTGATTTCCATGGAATATGGCAAAGCAAAGTGACTCCCTTGGAGACAGAAACAGTGACTCTATCCCCTTCTCCATGAACTCGATCAACTGAAATGGCCATTCAGGCTCCCCAGCTGCTTTCAGCTTTTCACCGCCAGAAGTTGGTCTTGGAGGAGGAGCCCAGGAACTCCTGCAGATGTCTTCTCCGGTGATTACTTGTGTTTTCAGAAAAATATTTTTTTCTGTGAAAGGAGATGACATACAAGAATTTAAATGAAAATGAGATTTAATAGCACTTGTTATTAAAATAAATTTCTTGCACCTTCTTAAAGTGTTTATTTTGTTGCAAAATAGTTTGGCCTAAAAGGAACATAATATGTGAGTCTTATAAAGTCTAAGGCTGAAGAACTTATTTATACTTTGTGACCATGATGTCTGTAGTAGAAAAGAGGGTGTGTGTGTATACAGTCTGTAACTTGTAAAGATAAGATAGAAACTATATCACCCTAACAGTTCTCATTCAGCTGCATTTATGCTTAGTTATTTGCTAAATAACTGTTTCTTGTGGCCTTATGTAAAATAATAGATCAAATTTTCCCAGTTCTTTAACCGGTTTGAGGCCTTTTCAAACCACTAAAGCATCAATGTACTGTTACTTTTGTGTCCTGAAAGGGTTAATGTAGGTTTCATAAAGGGTCTAATTTATGTATAAATGATATCTTTATCTAATAGTATCTTTTCATAGGAATTACTTGGCTTTGTAGAATAGCCTTTATCGTTCCACTTTTGGTTAATTCATTTGAATTTCCCCCAGACTACACTGTTTCATTCTAATTGCAGTTAGTCCCTTACCTTACAAAGGAGTTTTGTTCCAAAACTCATTTGTAAATTGGTTATTTGGAATTTAGAAGGTACTTTTCAAAAGAAAAATACAAACTACAAATGTCTGTGTTCCCGGAAAAGCCCTCGGAAGCCACCTTAACCCATCAAATGATCAAATGCCCAGTGCTCCTGGCCCTGTCCGGCAGAACCAAGAGTAGCAGAGCATGTGAAGGATGTGTGCGTTCCCTGGTCCAGGTTGGGAGGCCGAGAGCTTATTCTCTAGCAGGTCTGTTAGTAGGAGTGAGGACTTTCCTGTTTTCATTCTGCCAACCTAAAAAGAAGTGAAGTGAAATTGTAGACCAGCCGCAATCAGCAACAGTGACCAACAGTGACCATCAACTACCAGCAGGGTAGTTGTGTAATTGGGGTTTAGACATCAAGATACAGGCGGAGGAAAATGAAGAGGAGAGCAGTTTGAGTCGTGAGGCTGTGGTGGGGGTGGGATGTCGGGATGAGCAGGTAGTAGAGACTAAGAGCTGGGTTAATGGTGCATGGAGACCTGAAGCTAGATTAGGTTTGAAGGCTTCTGCAACCCTAACCACTCAGAATTTCAAAGTCAGAAACAGATTCAAGCTCACCTAGGTAGCATTGCTTGGTAAAGACAGTCATTTGATTCACTAGAAGCCTTTACAAGAAATAACTCTGTTTTCTGCCATTCTTTTTGGCTCTGAGACTCTTGCCAAGTGTGAAAGAATGAGGAAGACCAAGGGAGAGTCTCGGTAGAATAAGGGAAGGATTGGGAAAGTACAGCAGAGGTCCTCAGACAGTGACAAAAAGGGATTTCAACCGTGGTTTTCCTCTGTTCCTATCTCTTGAGATAGGGTTTGAGGAACTTGAGAAAGAGAAAGAGTTTTTGAGGCTCAAATGGAAGGGAAAGCAAACTTCTGGTGGAAGGGATGCTAGCAGCAGGATGTCTCCTGCATCTCTACCACGACACAGCCATGTGTCGCTCACAGGTCAGATGAACCTGGGCCTCCTGGATCTGGCTTCGCTGAGTTTCCAAGTTTCCAGGGAATTTTCTTTGGTGGAAAGGAAGCAATTCTCACATGTTTTTTTTTTTGGTGGGGGGGGGGGAAAGCAGATGACTTTCTAAGGGAAACATTTTAATCTCAGAAATGAAATTTTATATCAAGTATACTGCATGTAGGAGATTCTCAGGGGGGCGCTTGATAAGGCTTCCTCCTCCCCTGTCTTGAGTGCTCTTCTCTGCCCAGCTCACCCAGTGTGTTCCTCCCTGTCATCAGCACTATGTGCTGCGTGCTCCAGGAGACCTTTCCTGAATATGTCCCCCGTGCAGACTGGGCCAGGCTCTGAGAAACACATTCATAGCATATTTCACTGCTGATTTTTGTTATTTTTACCATCTGTCACTATTTTAAGTATATAACTCAGTGAAAAACTCCTTGTTAAATGGTTGTCTTCACCATTGAGTGATCAACTTCATAAAGACAGGGACCAGAGGGTGGCTTCTATAGCTTAAGCGACTAAGGCACCAGCCACATACACCAGAGCTAGCAGGTTCAAATCCAGCCTGGGCCTGCCAAACAGTGACAACTACATCCAAAAAATAGCAGGGCATTGTGGTGGGCATCTGTAGTCCCAGCTATTTGGGCGGCTGAGGCAGGAGTTGGAAGTTGCTATGAGCTGTTACACCACAGTACTCTACCCAGGGCAATAGCTGGAGGCTCTGTCTCAAAAAAAAAAAAAAAAAAAAAAAAAGACAGGGACTAGAAATTAACTACAGTATGCAGAGCCCAGTACAGTGGTTCACACTTAGTAGATGTTCTACAGGTATTTGTTATGAACTATGAAGAAGCAAAAATTATGCATCTTAATATGTCTGTATATAAGGAGATATCCTTTAATGCACACATTTGACTATAAAAAAACTGCAAGATTCCACTTACAAGAGGTATCAGAGCGGTCAGATTCATGGAAACCAAAATTAGGATGGCAGTTACCAGGAGGTGGGGAGGGCAGAAAGAAGAGTTGTCACCTGGGTATATGAAGTCGTTTCAGATTTGCAAAAGTAAAAAAGTTTGAGGTCTGTTCATGTAATTGTCAAGTATACTTAAGACTACTGAACTACACACTTAGAAGTGGTTAAGATGATAAATTTTATGTTGTGATTTTTATAATAATTTTTTAAATTAATTAATTTGTTTTATTGAATGGTAACTATGTACATTAATGCACTTCTGGAGTATAGTGTGGTGTTTTCACACGCAATCTGAAACACTTCCATCTTAAAATAAGGAAAAAAGTTTTTATATTTGAGTATTCTGCTAGTTTTGGAAATTATCATTATTGTTTATCTCTTTTTTATTTCATATAGCATAACTGTGTATATTAATGTAATCATAGGGTACAGTGTGCAGTTTTCATATACATTTTGAAATACTCTCATCAAACTGGTTAACATAACCTTCATGTCATTTTCTTAGTTATTGAGTTAAGACATTCATACTCTGCTTTTAGAAAGATTCATTTACCCTTGTAAAATAAACCATAGAGGTGACCCCACCAATCATTCTCCCGCCCCGCATCCCCCCCCCGCCTCTCCCCTCTCCCACCACCTTCCCATATTCTAAGGCTATAATTAGGTTATGTCCTATACAAGCTATGAATTAGTTTCAAAATAGGGCTATGTACATTGTATACTTTTTCTTCCATTCTTGAGATACTTTGCTAAGAAGCACATTTTCTAATTCCATCCACATAAACATGAAACAGGTAAAGTCTGCATCTTTCTTTAGGGCTGCATAGTATTCCATGGTGTACATATACCACAATTTATTGATCCATTCATAGGTTGATGGACATTTGGGCTTCTTCCATGGCCTAGCAATTATGAATTGGGCAGCAATAAACATTCTGATACAAATATCTTTGTTGTAATTCAATTTTTGGTCTTCTGGATATATACCTAATAAAGGAATTGCAGGATCAAATGGCAGGTCTATTTTTAGTTCTCTAAGTGTTCTCCAGATGTCTTTCCAAAAGATGAATTAATTTGCATTCCCACCAGCAATGTAGAAGTGTTCCCTTTTCTCCACATCCACGCCAACATCTCTGGTTTTGGGATTTTGTGATATGGGCTAATCTTACTAGGGTTAGGTGGTACCACAAAGTAGTTTTGATTTGCATTTCTCTGATAATTAAGGATGGAGATCATTTTTTCATATATCTGTAGGCCATGCACCTGTCTTCTTTATGTGTGTGTTTTAATCACTTTTAATTTACACTTGAGATTTCACTTGTGGTTCACATGGTAACAGATATCAAATTAAATATCCTTAATTCTGTGACGTTCATTTGCAAAACTGCTGTATTCTTCATAGTGGTCTGCCTAAGAATGATGCAATTTTATTTAAAGGGCCTAAAAGAGAGCCAAAAGAGCATTTTCCACCCTATTTTAGAATCAGTTAATCACTAATATTTTTATGTAC
>CAUYQV010036873.1:0-17570 GCA_963574575.1 Galagoides demidoff
GCTGGCGAGTTGCTTGCCCCCTGTTTTGGGGGGTGGGTGTGAGGTGTGCCGCCCCGGCACTATCCCAGGGCAAATATTGTGTGACTGGGTCTCAAAAAAAAAAAAAAAACAACCAACCACACACAGGCCGGCCGGGCGGCAAGGGAGGAAAGGAAGGAAGGAAAGGAAGGAAAGGAAGAAAAGAAAGACTCCTGTGCAACCCTACCCCCGACCTCTGGCAACAGAGGTTATTGTTTTAATTTGCATTTCCCTAATGATTGGTCTGTTTTCTGTCTTTAGTATAGTTTTCTAGAGTTTAAAAAAAGTGAAATTATACAACTTGTAGCCTTTCAGACTTGCCTCTTTCACTCAACAATGTGGATTTAAGACCAATTCATGTTTTTGTGCGGACTCATTCATTCCTTTCTATCAAGGAGTCTCATTCCATTGTATGATTGAACAGTTTGTTATCCATTTACCTGTCAATGTCTCGATCACTTCCAGTTTTTGACAATTATAAATAAAGCTGATATAAATATTTACATGCAGGTTTGTGTAGACATAAGTTTTCAGATCAATTGGGTAAATACCTAGTGTCAACACAATTGCCAGATCATATGTAAGACTATGTTTAGCTTTATAAGAAACTGCCAAACTGTCTTCCAAAGTAGTGTGCCATTTTGCATTCCTACCAGCAACTAAGGAAGAGACTCCCTGTTGCTCCACATCCTGGCTGGCAATTGGTATTTTGTCAGTGTTTTGGACTTTAGCCATTCTAATAGGTGTATAGAGGTACTTCATTATTGTTTTAATTTGCATTTCCCTAATGACAAATGATGTGTTGAGCATCTTTTCATATGCTTATTTGCCATCTGTATATCTTCTTTGGTGAGGTGTCTTTTCAGATCTTTTGCCCATTTTTTAATTGGGCTTGCTGCTGAATTTTAAGAGGTCTTTTCATATTTTGTATACAAGTTCTTAATCAGATACATGATTTGCAAGTATTTTCTCCCAACCTATGCCTTGTATTTTAAAGTGCCATTCATAAATTTTAAAAAATTATAATGAAGTCCAAGCTATTAATTTTTTTTTCTTTTATGGACTATGCTTTTGGTATTATATCTAAACATGTATCTTTAAATAGAAGATTTTTTTCCTTCTAGAAGTTTTATAGTTTTGCATTTTTCATTAGGTGTGGGCCATTGGGGTTACTTTTTGTGTAGGGTGGGAGTTTGGTGTCTAGGTTCTCTGTTCAGGCACTATTTGCTGAAAAGATGATCCTTTCTCTATGGAATTACCTTTGGGACATTTGTCTGTTCTGCTAGCAGCCTAAAATTGATATTCTTTTTCTATGTAGCTTAAGTTCTATAAAGTGCTGCCGCAGCAAAGGGGAAGATTCTGATTTCCTTTTCTTCTTGTCTTACAGCAAGACCACTGATGCAGACCCTGCCTTTAAGAACCACTGTCAACAACGGCACTGTGTTACCAAAGAAACCCAGCGGTTCCCTACCATCCCCTTCTGGGGTCAGGAAAGAAACCACTGTGCCAGCAACCAAAAGGTGGGCCAAATAAAGGCCTTCAATAAATTCTAAAAGCAGTTCTCTCTTAGATTTTAAAATGGATCTTACTTCTTTATATGATACTTTATTTCATCTGAATTAAAACTTATTAAAATCTAACATTTAGTATGTCGGCATAACAAGGACTGGGTAAATTTAATATTCTTCTTCTTTTAAATGTAATCACATTGTCTTTAAATCTCATTGGCCAAAACATCCGTGTGCCGTTTTGTATTTTTACTTAAAGTTCTCTTTTGAAAAAAAACAACAGTGTGAGTATAAACTAGGTGAAAATGAATATGCTGCTCCCAAGAACGTACCTGGAACATCGCAAAGTTCAGATTGCCACAGCAAACTTAATTTTTATCTGTAAAATTTGGATGAGCTCATACTTTTAAATTATACCTAACAGTGGAGTTTAGATATTGATGTTATCTATCAAAGCACAATTTGCTCTTAGCTTTTCTATTATTTCATAATTATCATATTGAAATTTTATATTGTATAGCCATTCTAAATTTTTGGCTCTGGAAAACTAAATACCAATGGTTCTGTAGGTTAGAAAGCTTTAAAGAAATTCTTCCACAACTACACCTCATGGTCTTGCTCTTAGAATATAGTGGAACTTTTAGAGGTCATAGAACTAATTGCCTGTAGGGGCTGTGGGTATAGGGTGTGTGTATGTTCTGCCAGGTACTGAGAATACATGGTGGGTGTGTAAGAGTTAAGTGCTTCATTTGATGCCGGTTTATGACTTGGAATGAAAATCTACCAATCCTGTCTTCCCTTTTGTTGTGTTTTTCTCTGATTTGAGGTTTTTCTCTGGAAGGCCCTGACAGGGCTCCAGTGGAGGTAGTCACAAGTGTTACAGTATGCCTTTGACTGCACTGTCAGTTACCATGGCTGACAGCCTAATGCCTCAGTGTTCAGCCTGTGGCCGAGTGTCCTTCTCCCAGGAAACTCGTATATTCTGTCATATGCCCTTGTGGCACTTATCTGATCTGCATCCAGTTTATTCTCACCAGCAGATTCACTCTTTAGAAGAGCTCTGGGAAAGAAGTTAGGTGCAAGTGTGTCAGTCAGGTGAGACACAGAGGAAGCACCTCAACAAAACACATGAAATAACAGGAGCAGTTTATTACTCACATAGCCACCAGGGAAGAGGGGTGCCCACGAGGCTGACAGCAGAATGCTTGACCAGAGGTGAGTGAGAGAGAGAAAGAGGGGAAAAGAGTGAGGACCTGTGGACTAGTCTTCACTAAGGTCTAAGGGTGTTATCCCTTAGGCTTTCCCAAGGGCTTTGTGGATTGGCTAATTTGAAGAAAAATGCACAAAGTGGGAAACATTTGGATGATTCTAGCATTGACCATTAGGGTTTATCTTGGACAACAGCTGTGGGGTGTGTTGGGTTTTGGGTCACTGCAATGAGGAACAAGTAGGCTATATGACAACCAACCCATGGGGAGGAGAAGCTTTAACTAGGCCAAAGGTAATGAGGTGTGACTGGGTTTCAGACAACTATGTCAGGCCTAAAAATGGATGCTGAGGCAGCAGCTATATAAAACAAATTTATGACATCTTTTAAATATATGGAGTGTTTATACATAATAAACACTTGCCTCTCACTAAGCGGATTTTCATTGTTTCGTCAGAGTTTCAGGTGTTTATTTTTTGTGAACTTTAAGAAAAGTGGTTTTGCAGTGCTTTTTAGAACTTCATAATTGTTCCATATCTCACACTTTAAGCCAAAATCTAGAAATAAGCTTAGTGAGAAAGGCAGGTCAAAAGCTAAGTTAGGCTAAACGCTAGGCCCTTGCACTGACCAGTTAAGTTGTGACTACAAAGGAAAAGTTCTTCAAAGAAATTAAAAGTGTCACTCCAGCAAACACTTGAATAATAAGAAAGCTAATCAGCCTTATTGCTGAAGGTTTCAGTGGTCTGAATAGAAGATCAAACCAGCCACTACATTTAGTTAAGCTAAAACCCAATCCAGAGCAAGGATTCTCTTCAATTCTATGAAGGCTGAGAGAGGTGGGGAAGCTGCAGAGAAAAATTTGAAGCCTAAGCAGAGATGTGTTCAAGAGCTTTAGGGAAAGAAGCCATTTCCATAATATCAGAGTACAAATGAAGTGGCAAGTACTGGTGTTGAAGCTGCACCAAGTTATCCTGATGATCTGTCTAGGGTAACTGAAGATGGCTTTACTCAACGACATTCAATGTAGACAAAACAGCCTCCTTCTATTGGAAGAAGATGCCATCTAGGGCTTTAATTGCTGGACAGAAGTCAACACCTGGCTTCAAAGCTTTAAAGGACAGTCTGACTCTCTTGTTAGGGGCTAATGTAGCTGATGATTTTAAGTTGAAGCCTATTGACATTCTGAAAATTCTGGGGCCCTTAAGGATTATACTAAATCTACTCTGCTTTTGCTCTATAAATGAAATAACAAAGCCTGATGACAGTACATCTATTTACATTATAGTTTACTAAATATTTTAAGCCCACTGTTGAGACCCACTGCTCAGAAAACAAGATTCCTTTCAAAGTATGACTGCTCATTGACAGTGCACCTGGTTACCCAAAGCTCTGATGCAGATGCACAAGGAGATTAATGTTGCTTTCCTGCCTGCTAATACAATAACGATTGTTATGGTGGATCGAGGAGTAATTTTGACTTTCTGGTCATATTATTTAAAAATATATTTTATAAGGGTATAGGTGCCATAGATAGTGATTCCTCTGATGAATCTGGACAAAGTCACTTGAAATCATGGGAAGGATTCACTATTCTAGATGTTGTTAAGAAGAAGGGAATATCAGATATCAACATTAACAGGAGGCTAGAAGATTCCAACCTTCCTGGATAACTTTGGGGTTTTGAGACATCAGTGGAGGAAGTAACGGCCTATGTAGAAACAGCAAGAGAACTAGAATTAGAAGAAGAGTCTGAAGAAGTGACTGAATTGTCATGATAAAGCTTCAGTGGATAAGGAGTTGCTTCTTATGGATGAGGAAAGAAAGTAGTTTGTTGAGATGGAATATACTCCTGATTAAGATGCTATGAACAGGCTTGGTGCCTGTGGCTCAAGTGGCTAGGGCGCCAGCCACGTACACTCAAGGTGGTGTGTTCCAATCCAGTTCGGGCCTGCCAAACAACAATGACAGCTGCAACCACAAAATAACCGGGCGTTGTGGCGGGCGCCTATGGTCTCAGCTACTCAGGAGGCTGAGGCAGGAGACTCGCTTGAGCCCAGGAGTTGGAGGTTGCTGTGAGCAGTGATGCTACAGTACTCTACCCAGGGGGACAGCTTGAGGCTCCTGTCTCAAAAAAAAAAAAAAAAAATGATGCTATGAACATTCTTGAAATGACAACAAACGATTTAGAATAGTATATAAACTTAATTGACAAAGCAATGGCAAGATTTAAGAGGATTGACTCCATTTTCAAAAGAGGTTCTAATGTGAGTAAAATGCCTTCAAACAGCATTGCATGCTACAGAGGAAATGTTTGTGAAAGGAAGAGTTATTTGATGCTGCAAACTTCACTGTTATTTTAAGAAATGTCCACAGCCATGCCAGCCTTCAGCAACCATGAGTCTGCTCAGTCAACAACATCAGCATGGGGGCCAAACCCTTCACCCGCAAAAGAATCGACTCCCTGAAGGCTCAGATGATTGTTAGCATTTTTTAGCAATAATTTTTTTTTCTAAATTAAAGTCCATACATATGCATTGCTTTTAAGGTATAATACTGTTGCATACTTGATAGAGTACAGTATGGTATAAAGTTAACTTTTATGTGCACTGGAAGACCAACCAGAACATTGGTGTGACTTACTTCATTGGGACCTTCACTTTTTTTATAGTGGTCTGAAACAGAATGTGAGGTAAGCCTATAGTTAATGAAGAAATGAAAAATTGCCCTTTTATCCTTCAAAAAAGATTTTATAATTATTACCTTTTATATTTGCAATGTAAATTTAAAACATTTTTTAGAGCAAAAAGTGAAAGAATTAAAATGTAGATAGAATTTCTGGGTTTAGTTCATTTGCTTCATCCTGAGAGCATACATCACGCAAGCGTGTTGTCTTTGATTTTGTAGAAGTCCAAGGTAATGTCGCAGTAGTGCGATAGTGCCTGTAACTTAATTGAACTGCTTAAGCTCTTCTTAGACTTCAAAGAATTAATTGGCATGATTGTTAGAATTCCTGAAAGATTGTATTTTTAGTTCTAACATTTGAAACATTTGTCGTTGGTAGGATAAGCTTGAACTATTTTCTGAATCTAACCACAGGAATAAAATTATTGTCAGCATATAGCTGCTAACTCAGAGTACGTGGTTGTGTTGACTGAGTATCCAAAATCCAGGGGTTTTGAATTGAGAATGTCGCTAGTCATTTTTTTACTTTTTTCTTTCCGGCCTTTATGGGCTTCCACAGATGAGAGTTCCCATCCATTTGGAAGCTAGAAATACAGACAGTAGCTTCTAATTGTTACTCTGCGGTAAAGTTCCTATAGAGCTCTCATTAGGAGAGAATTTTGAAAACAGAAGGGAGCTAGCTGGGCAATTGAATATTAGGATTAAAATAACTTCCAAGTAATTTCAAATATGTTTACAATCACATAGAAATTTTTCTGTAATCAGAGTTCCAAATTAAATGAGTTGGGGCGCATGTGGTGTGTGGATAGGTATGTGTTTGTTTTCTTTCTCTGGGGTTTTTCAGCCTAGTGCTTAAGAACAAAATCCCCTTTGGACATAGTCCAGCACCCAGCAGCGGTGCTTTGTGTTGCCAATTAAGACTTTGATTGAGGGCTTGATTTGGAATCCTTGGGAAAAGCTTTGTTTTCCATTAGTCAAAGAAAAAAAGGCAGAAAATCTAGGGAAGACATAGCAGGTCATACCTTGCTCAGTGGGGATGCTGAAGCTGACAATAGAGTAACATTTCCACTGGCTCAAAAAAGAGACAGACGCTCATTCTCTAAGCTCTTATGTAGAACATTACAATAGGGTAGAGCTATGATCAAAAGGACAAAACTGGTACAGAAAGCATTATTTTAAAAATGCTCTGTGACAAGTGTGAGATTGAATGGTAAATATTGCTTCTAAATAATAGTCCTTTGGAAAAATAGTTCCACTTTTAAAAGTACAGCATTTATAACTGCTGAAGCCAGTGACATAATTTGTCTTAAAGTATAGAAAAATGAAATCTGGTTTCATTTGATTTTTAAAAATTATTTCTAATAAACCTTTATTATTCAGATTCTTTGAAATGTAGATGCAAATTCATGTTTTGAGTCTAATCTCAGCAGCAAAATAGAGATGGAAGTGTTGCCTTGTTGAACAAGGAAGACCAATTGGTACCTGCCCCTTTATCAGAAGTGATACCTTTGTCCCCACTGACTCAGGTAGTTGGCTATATATTACAAAAAATCACATTTCTTTCTCCTACTATATAGAATTCTCTAAGATTCCCTAAGACTATCAGCTTTCCTAAAAAATTACTTGGATTTGCCACAAAGTTTTTTTTTTTTTTTTTTGAGACAAAGCCTCAAGATGTTGCTCTGGATAGAGTGCTGTGGCCTCACAGCTCACAGCAACCTCCAACCCCTAGGCTTAAGTGATTCTCTTGCCTCAACCTCCCAAGTAGCTGGACTATAGGTGCCCGCCACAACGCCCAGCTATTTTTTGGTTGTAGTTGTCATTGTTTGGCAGGCCTGGGCTGGATTAGAACCTGCCAGCTCTAGTGTATGTGGCTGGGGTCTTAGCCGCTTGAGCTACAGGCACCAAGCCAAAAACAGTTTTTTTGTTTTTGCTTTTTTTGAGACAGAGCCTCAAGCTGGGTAGAGTGCAGTGACATCACAGCTCACAGCAACCTCCAACTCCTGGGCCCAAGCCATTCTCCTGCCGCCACCTCCCAAGTAGCTGGGACTACAGGTGCCTGCCACAATGCCTGGCTATTTTTTTGGTTGCAGCTGCCATTTTTGTTTTGGCAGGCCTGGGCTGGATTCAAGCCCGCCAGCTGAGGTGTATGTGGCTGGTGCCTTAGTTGCTTGAGCCACAGGTGCCAAACCCCAAGAACATTTCTTAATTTGATTTTTGAAGTGCATTTTCTCAGGCTGTCAGGATTGTCCCATAATTTGCAGGACAAAAGCCGTGTTTTGAGTCCAATATCAGTAGTCCCTGTTGACTCTCCAGTATACAAGTATGTCGTCAATGCCCAGTACATACTGGTTGAGCAAAAAATTGTCTCTGGTGTTAGTCATCCCAGGTGTCCTCACAAATGAAACCATCAAGAAGTCTCTGGTTACACAACAAAATTACCTGTCAGATTTCTGCTCTGGTTGTAAAAGTTTGTGCTTCTTTGGCAAAATTTTGGAAGACCAGTTCTTGATTCCAAATCACAGAATGAAAGAAAAACATACTGTAACTTCTTTTTTTCTTTTTTTGCAGTTTTTGGCCAGGGCTGGGTTTGAACTCTCCACCTCCAGCATATGGGGCTAGCGTAAGGTGACGAGATTTTAACATTGGTAAAACCAGACACCATTGAGGGGGGCGGGAGGGGGCCTGACAACAATGCAAACTTTGATAAGCAGTTCTCGATAATCACTTCTCAACAATTATTTGTTGTTATTACAAGTTAACATTATAAAATTAACAAAAATAATATAAAATTCATATCCTGGCGAAATAGCCACATGGCAGCCCAAAACCGTATATTCCCTTCCTGTCCTCCCACCTGTTCCCTAGCTTGTCATGCATTCTTTCCAAAAACTGGGACTTTTTTAAAATGCCACAGGACACGGGACAAATTGTTAAAAATCAGGACTGTCCTGCCAAAAATGCTACATCTGGTCACCTTAGGCTAGCGCCCTATTTCTTTGAGCCACAGACACCGCTCATACTGTAACTTCTTAAGCTTGGAGTTATCATCTAGTCATCAGAAGAAAAATAGCCAGTTTTCTTCAGGTCACCAGTCTCCATTTCAGAAATTTTATTATAGCTAAACTCTTCATTGGCAAAAACTGTTGTTAGAATAAAGAAGCATTTTCTTTTCAGAACTTGGAAGGGTTTGGGTTGGGGCAGAGAGCAGAAGGAGAAGGGATGGTGTGTCTGCATTTCTACACTAAAAGTACTTTGCTCGCCTTAAACGCTAGAAAGTGTACTGCATTGTTGTGCAGGCTCTCACAAGCCAGCACTTCTGCCACTTTCAAAATAAAGAGCATTATTTTTCATTTGCTGTCCTGAGGGAACATAACTTCTCTGCTATTCCCCGCTGGTTATTCAAGAAGGCTCCCTGCAGTGAGTATACAGTGTTGCTCTCTCTGGCTGCCCTCGTTACTGCAAATGTCTTGTCTTTAAGCTTTATTTTCTGTCCTTCATTTTGAGTCCTAGTAAATCCTCTCTAATTCATAAGAGCCCTTGGCTCTCAAAAGGAAGTGTCTTGTTTTATTTCTATGTGTAGGACAATAGTAAGTTTATTTAAAGGTTCTACATTTTAATGCAAACATGGGAATAGATGCATATCTTGAAAGAACTGTGTTGGATTATATACAAACCAAAATGTTTTTTCATTGTGATGTATGTATGCATCCTGCAATTTATTTAAACCTATCAGACTATTTTTCCATGCTTTTTTAAATTACACTTATGTTTATTCTGCTTGGTTTCTGTGCCTCTTGCACATAGATTGAACAGGTCTGTGAGTCTTCTTAGTGCTTGCAGACTAAATAGATGGACACCCAGGTGAGGGAACTTAGATTTACTCTGTAACTCCAGCTGCTCCTCTGGGAGTTTTATCTCCCTTTTAACACAGTAGCTTAAAGGTCTCACCCAGTGCCTACCATCCATCAAGTCATAAATCATGTGACTGTATTAATTATTGACATTTATTGGTCTTTTAGATGTTCAACAAGTCCTCCAAAACTAGTGTGCTTTGGGGTTTCATACAAGGCAGGTGTTCTCAGTTAGGTGGCCAAGCAGAAGAAACATTGGATGGAGTGATCAGACCTGCCACTTGTTGTACGTAAACTTAGAGAAGTTGCTCCAGATCTCTGAATTTGTTTCCTTCTCTGTGAAATGAGGATAATGATATTTTTGCAGAAGATTTGTGAGTTTTAAAGCAAACAATACAAGATAACAAAAAAGAAGAGTATTCAGTGTGTGTTAGCTACTGCTGCTGTTGTTTCTGGCACTGAAAACTTCTGCAAACTCTCTTAGCCACTTGGCTGAGTATTAATCATTAGAAAATCGGTTTGTGTTTGCTAAAATTGACTAATAATCATGGGTTTTCATAAGGGTACTTTGTATACTTCTCTAAGTTGCCATGAACTTGCTGTGAACTCCCACAGAAACACCCCAGAGAACGTGCTCCAGGCTGCCTTCTGCTGCACAGTCTCCCAGGGCCTGTCAGCCGATCAGGGTAAAGTGTGCTACAGAGCTGTGTCCATACTTGGCAGAGAAGAGTCCTACTAATTTAAATTAGCCTGGTGTTTTTCATCACTGTGACATCTTGAACTTTAAGCACAAAGGTTTCTGTAATTTCTAGACTTCAGTCCCAAATCTCAGAAAGTCTGTGCTCTCCTAAGATCTATAATTTCCTTGTCCCCAAATTGAGCATTCTAAAAACTCACAGTTTGATTTCAAGGCACACCCATTCAGATTACAGTTTGTAAGATTCTGGTGCTGTACGTGGAAAGCTTCCTTGTTACCAAACAGACTGTGCAAAGTATGTTAAAATAAGGAAATCATTCTTAGCATTTTACGTACATTTGCTCACCCCAAGAATGAAGTGTTTCTTCAAAAGGCAGCGTATCATGGGGTTTTTGAAAATATGCTAAGAGATTAGAGTAGGAGGATTGAAAATTGGGTCAAGGAAGGAATAGACTGAGGAGAAAAAGAGAATGAAAGGAAGGTGAGGAAGAGAGAGCCACTGGCTACAGCTAGGAGTTGCCTATGTGGAAGGTTTGTTGTTTAATTACAAGAGATGAAGACTTTGGAATTCAGCACAGTGTCAGTAGCCTCCTGTCTTAAGTTCCTCCGCTCCTGCATACTCCTCATTGAAGTGGGTGTTTATATGCCGCCCCCCCCCCCCAGGGCTATGCTCACTCAAGCCACCTAAGGATCCCTCACTGCCAATCCTTGCCCACTCTGTGCTGGGCACCCAGTACCCTTCACCAGTCCCGTGCATGTGCCTATCTCTGCCCACCACTCTCTCCTGGTGTCTCTGATACCCTAGACTCCCATGGTAGTTTATCAGCCCATATATTTAAAAAAAGAAATCACTCTTCGGCTCGGCACCTGTGGCTCAAGCAGCTAGGGCGCCAGCCACATACATCAGAGCTGGCAGGTTCAAATCTAGCCCAGGCCCGCCAAACAACAATGATGGCTGCAATCAAAAAATAGCCGGGCATTGTGGCAGGCACCCATAGTTTCAGCTACTTGGGTGGTGGAGGCAAGAGAATCGCTTGCGCCCAGGAGTTGGAGGTTGCTGTGAGCTGTGATGCCACGGCACTACCCAGGGCAACAGCCTGAGGCTCTGTTTCAATTAAAAAAAAAAAAATCACTTTCTCTGGGAGCTTTTCTCATTCTCCTCCCTTGGTGATTTCTTCTACATCTGTGGCTCGATGCCCAACCAGATGGGCAGATCCTGTCCTGTACCATCTCACAAGTTGCAGACTTGTAATTTCTGGACACATACCTCCAAGTTCTATGTGTCCAGACCAGACTCACCCACCTGTGTGTCTCTTCCCAGAGCCCTGGTCCTGGACCAGCTCTAGCATCCCTCCCCTCCTTCTTGCTTGCAGAGCAGGTGCTACATTAAAGCAGTTAGTCTATGATTGCATCACTACACTCCTGCCTGGCGACAGAGTAAGACCCAGTCTCTTAAAAAAAAAAAAAAAGGCAGTTAGTGTTTCTTCTTGTGACAGGGTTAGTGTGCCATGTTTCCATTTATTCCATCCTTTTATTTCATAAATATGTATCAAATTTCTATGTGAGGCTCTGCAAAGTAGGTAAAATGACATATGTGATAAGCTTTCAAGAAATGTATGGACTAATAATGAAGATTTTAAAAAATTGCAGTGATATACCTATAGTACAGTTGTATGCTCTATCTTAGTGAGTTTGGGCTGCTATAACCAAGTGCCATAGACTGGGTGGTTTATAAACAACAGAAATTTCTCACAGTTGTGGATGCTGGAAGTCTGAGATCAGGGAACCAGCACAGTCAGGTCCTGGGGAGGACCCTATTCCAGGCTGTGGGCAGCTCTCCGGGGTCCCTTTTATAGGACACTAATCTCATCTTGAGGACTCTACCCTCATCACCTGATTATCTCCCAGATGCCCTGCCTCCTAACCCCATCACACTGAGGGGTTAAGATTTCAACATATGAATTTGGGGGGGACACATTCAGTACATAGAATACTCTGTGAGGGGAATGATCGGTGTTCACCCCATGCCCTGGTTCTGGTTTACCCTCATGTCTGTGAATTACCTGTGTAAAGGGTATTCCTTTCCCTAGAACAGGCTCTTCTCATCTTTGTGACAAAAACACATAAAGCCATTCATGGGATATTTTCCAGAAACTCAGTCTTCAGGAACCCTCAGGGCTCCGCTTTCAGGCTGCTAACCACTGTAGCCCCCCTGGTTATAGAGAATGAAGTTGAGCATTTACATGGGCACCACTTTAAACAAAGATTTCATATATGGTGGATTGTTACTTTCATAACTACGGCATCCTATTTTGTTTGCCCCACAGGTGCCATTAGGCCAGAGTTCTTCAATATTGGTGCTGTTGATATTTCAGTGGATAACTCTTATTTATGGGGGCTGTCCTGGGCACTGTAGGGGGTTTCACAGCATCCCTGGCCTCAACCTACCATGTGCTAGTAGCAGCCTCTCCCCCAGCTATGACAACCAAAGATGTCTCCTCAGGATAACATCACCCCCAGCTTGCCATCACTGTCTAGACCAGTGGTTCTCAACCTGTGGGTCGCGACCCCTTTGGGGGTTGAACGACCCTTTCACAGTGCTCGCCCAAATACATCCTGTATATCAGATATTTACATTACGATTCATAACAGTAGCAAAATTATAGTTATGAAGTAGCAACGATAATAATTTTATGGTTGGGGTCACCACAACACGAGGAACTGTATTAAAGGTTCGCAGCATTAGGAGCTTGAGAACCTCTAGTCTAGACCAGAGCCTACTCAAGATCAAGATCACATCCCTCTAAGCCCCTAGAGGGCTTACACATGGTATTTTAGTGATCTTTTTTTTTTTTTTTTTTTTTTAGACAAAGTCTCACTATGTCACCTTGGTAGAGTGCTATGGCGTCATAGCTCACAGCAACCTCAAACTCTTGGGTTTAAGCAATTCTCTTGACTCAGCCTTCCAAATAGCTGGGACTATAGGCACCTGCCACAACGCCTGACTGTTGTTGTACTTGTCGTTGTTTGGCAGAACCAGGCCGGATTCAAACCTACCAGCCCCAGCGTATGTGGCTGGCGCCCTAGCCACTGAGCTACCGGCACCAAACCTATTTTAGTGATCTTAAAGTCACAGTTCTCTCTATGACTTTGAACTGTGCTAATTGCATAAGTTACAAAGACAGTAAGCAGACAGAATGATTCTTTTGTTGTTGTTGTTGTTGAAACAGAGTCTCACTATATTGTCCTCAGTAGAGTACTATGACATCACAGCTCACAGCAACCTCAAGCTCTTGGATTTAAGCGACTCTCTCACCTCAGCCTTCTGAGTAGCTGTGACTACAGGCACCCACCACAATGCCGGGCTATTTTTGTTGTAGTTGTCATCGTTGTTTGGCAGGCCCTGGGCTGGATTTGAACCCACCAGGTTTGGTGTATGTGTCTGGCACCCTAGCTGCTGAGCTACAGGTGCCTAGCCAATATAATTAGTATTATTTAACTAATCTACCTTTTGAATATCCACATGGAAGTTATGGCCTTCTCTATGTATATATTTTTATACTTAGCAGCAAAATAAGACCTGACACTAAGGGTTTCATTGTCATTTACTTTTATGTATCTTTGGTAGCATCAAGCGGACCAGCTCTTCGGAAAGAGTATCTCCTGGTGGTCGCAGGGAGAACAATGGTGACTCCAAGGGAAACCGGAATCGGACAGGTTCCACCAGCAGTTCTTCCAGTGGCAAAAAGAACAGTGAAAGGTAAGAACATCAGAACATCGTACCTGCTGGCTCCCCGCTGTTCAGGCATTTATCACCTCTTGTGGCCAGGAAGGAATTAGAAGAGTCCGTAGTGTTCAGACAAGTCAGAAGCTCTTACAGGAGCATAGGCGTTCTGCTAAGATTATTGTGGGTGCTGATCAAACAGCTATTTGAGGACAGCTGCCAGTCACACTTCAGACAAATTATTGTCTAGGTAGAAAAACTTGAACTTGGACTCCCAGCATTTTTGTGTAGACAGAAGCAGTGCCTGAGAGTACATGGAACTTGGGGAGCCATTGTGAATTTCCGTAGGAAGCACCTTATATTTCTACTGCACTCTGCTGACATTTTAAAATTAATTTTAATGTACTGTTTTAAGTTAGTCAGCAGTATTTTCTGAGAAGGAATGATTACAAAGTTGCAGTTTTATAATTTGTCAGGTTATTTTTAACATTGATGCTAACATCAGAAATAGGAACCATTTTTCTTTCTGGTTATGTGAAATATACTTCTAATTTTGAATTTTTCTATGAGATTAGTTAATAATGGATTATGAGAAATGTCTATGAAGCCAATAGTAACATTTTATTCCTGAAAGCTACTTTTTGGCATTTTAGCAACTTGCTTTATGTCTGCATAATATATTTATAGCTACATAATATATTATGTAGATGAGACCAGTTTCTTTGTGTACATCTACCTAACATTTGTGCTTTATTCTAGCTTTTTAAACATTGTACTTTAATTTTATCTTCTTTGTTTAACAAAACTTTGGAAGGAATTTTAGCTTCAGAGGCTAAACTATTTTTTGCAAATGTAAGGAGAATGCTTAACCAAAAGCAATTGACTCCAACCCATAGGCTGTAAAAATTCCAAGTTTGTAAATCCATTATTGCAGTTCAGTCCTACAAAGGAAGTGTAAACTCTTTTTCAGTTTTATTTTCTTAAAGATATCTTTTGTAGAGAAGAAACAGACACTTCTGGCACTAATAGCAGGTCAAGTCCACTAGCAATTAACAATTCAAAACCATTGACATGGGTTCTGTCTTCTTCTAATTTAGATTATTAGTACATCTTATCAGAAGATTATGCTAATTAGGTGATAATACCTTGGAAATGAGGGCAAGTGATTACAATGGCAACAGAATGTGAGTTAGTGGGAGGTGCTTCTCTGAATCCAGGGTAAGCTTGGAAGTTGACCTGCAGTGTCTACATTTTGGCAGTTTTCAAAAACGTGGCTCCTCCCGCACATCTGATTTTTATTAAGAATTTCCAAAAGAATCTGCATTGTGTAAACTCCAGATCTGTTTTATCTTTAAAATCTTATGGCTTTGGTGGACGTGCTGGGTAAATATTTCCATAAAAGATACTTACAAAGAGATTTTTAAAAAGTGCCAAGATAGGAAATTTGGATTTGGAAATGAGAGACTGGGAAAATTTACTAATCATTCCCCTAAAATGATTCAGGAAACTAAGCATATCCTTTAAAAATAAATTCTTTGTCTCATTAGAACCCAGGAATGGTTGAGGCCAGTATAGCAAGGAGCTGATTGAGTTACACACACTTGGGAGTTTTAGAGAGAGTTGCATCTTCTTTTAGGTAATTGCTGGTGCTGGTGGATACCTTGGGGGGCCCATAGGAGTAAATAACAGCAGTAACTCAGAAAGCAGAAGCTAAGAAGCAGTAAAAGTGAAGGTCAATTTGGTAATTCAGCAACTGCCTCACCCCTCCCTTCCATTCTTCCTCTTCATTCCCATGTGAGCAGCCCCACTCCTGTGCTGCTTTGACCCAGCACTAAAGCAGAGCTAGAGTCTTGCTGAGAAATGCCTGTCTCAGGGACCTGACATGTGCAAAGAAAGATGTGGGCAGGTGGCCCCCACCGAATTCCTTTCTGAAACATTACTGCATTCAGTGGTCTTGGGATGGTGTGGTCTCTTCTCCATGGTTTGCTGGTATTTGTGCATTGTCCCCATAGGCTGCCCTACATTTTAATAGATTGTCCTTGTTTGGTTACTATAGGCAGCAAGGCGATGGAAAGGGCACAGGCTCTGCAGTTAAAAGAAAGATCTAGGTTTTTAAACCAGTTCTGCCTTAACTTCTCCTAGCCTTGGCTTTTTCTTCTGTGATTTAGGGATTTTGTATCTAATTCCCTTGCATCTTACAAATAAGCTAACGCATAAGAAAATGTCCAGCATAGCCCTTGGCACTCAATAAGTAGTTATCATCATCACTATGATGATTGCTATAAAAAGGGATTTTTGCACAGCAAGGGAAATTAATTTAGGAGACTTAACAAAATTTGGAACATTATTTTCCTCATTTGTAAGATGAAGGCATTAGATGACATCTGAAGTGATTAGTCTTTTTCTTATATGATATGCTTTAAATTACATTCACATAAGTGACATAGTCCAATGAGTGCAACCTGTATTTGGACAAAATCTACCAGCGGAATAACATTATTAATCCTCGTGATGCTCACAGTTAGTATCAGTGGTGAGTTAGTCTGCAGGTTGTATAGGATGCCCAGTCTGTCCACTGTTACAGAGTCCCATTCTCCACTCTGGAAAGCTCATCTGAATGCTAGTGAGAGAGAATGCTGACATCACAGGCATAACTTTGTATCTGTCCTGCTTTGTAGAAGAAGCAACTCAGTGACACATGGCAGCACTTTAACTTGTATCAATTACAGATTATTAACTATAAAGCTCACAATTTTTACATATCGTGTGCAAAGCTGTTGTTAACACATCTCACTATTGCACAAATTAGAAGGCTCCCCTTACTCAAGAGAAACAATTCCACATAAGCTTGTATGTATTTCTCAGTAATAATAATTATAGTAAATATAAAACTATCCCATATAAATTGTAGAAATCTCACTATTAGACACAAAACAGTAGTGTTTGTGAAGTCCTAAACATTCACCTTTTTAAGATAAAATTTATTTTAAGACATTTATGTGTTTTGCTATCATAAACTGTATTCTTTATGATAGTTTGAATCTTTCTGCCCCTGGATCTCATTTTTTTTAGAAATGGTCACTAGATTTGATAGTCTTTCTTATGACACAGTAGAGCTTCATCTTAGAATATTTACAATTTAAAAATACTTTGTAACAGCCACATTTTAACAGCTTTTAGTACTCATACTGGTAAAACTTCCTTAGTAAACAAAAGCAATATATGGCAATGTAATATTTAATTTATGTGTTATTAATGGTAAATGAATATTAAAAATCATACAGTGATTCATGTCATCATGAAGTACTTACTAAATTTAAATAGGGAATCATTAATAACACCCTAGTAGAAGACTGGTATAATGTAACCAGTATACTAATCTGATAGGGAATTTTTTTTTGGCATTTTTTGGCCAGGGCTGGGTTTGAACCCAACACCTCCAGCATATGGAGCCGGTGCCCTATTCTTGAGCCACAGGCGCCTCCCAGGAATTGTTTTTTAAATTAAAGAAGTATTTTATAGCAGATAGAAAAATAACTATTTGGGCAATGCCTGTGGCTCAGTGTGTAGGGTGCCAGCCCCATATACCGAGGGTAGCAGGTTCAAACCCAGCCCCAGCCAAACTGCAACAAAAAAATAGCTGGGCGTTGTGGTGGGTGCCTGTAGTCCCAGCTGCTTGGGAGGCTAAGGGAAGAGAATCCCCTGAGCCTAGGAGTTGGAGATTGCTGTAAGCTGTGTGATGCCACGGCATTCTACCCAGGGCGATAAAGTGAGACTCTGTCTCTAAAAAAAAAAAAAAAAAAAAAGGGGTTGTGGCAGTGTAAAAAACCACGTAAGTGCCCCCCCAAAAAACCCGTGCGGGGGGGGTCGAAAACCAACC
>CAUYQV010036874.1:0-13442 GCA_963574575.1 Galagoides demidoff
AAATATATATTATGTTCTTGTTAGCTATTGTCACCTTATGATGTTATCAAATATTAGAACTTATTACTTGTATCTAACTATATATTTGTACCTATTAACCAAGTTCTCTTCATTGCTACACCTCCACCCACACCCTTCCAAGTCTTTAAAATCTATCATTCTATTATCTACTTCTATTACAGCAGATTTTAGCTTCCACATAAGAGTATGTTATATTTGTCTTTCTATGCCTGGCTTATTACATTTAACATAATGACCTCTAGTTCTATCTATCTTTCTGAAAATGACATAATTTTATTCTTTTTTATGGCTGAATAGTATTATATTGTGAATATATACTATATTCTTGATCTATTCATTCACTAATACACACTTAGGTTAATTCAATATCTTTGTTATTGTGGTTAGGACTGAAATAAAAATAAAAGTGCAAGTATCCTTGTGATAGACTGATTTTGTTTTCCACTGCACACATACCCAGAAGCAGAATTGCTGGATCATATAAAAGTTCTATTTTTAGTTTTAAGAAAATCTCCATACCGTTTTCCACAGTGCCTACAATAACTTACATTCCCACCAACAGTATGGAAGAGTTCCCTTTTCTCAACATTTTTGTCAGTGTCTGATATATTTTGTAGTTTTATTAATGGCTATTCATAGTGAGATGATATTTCATTATGGTTTTTGGTTTTCATTTTACATGATTATTAATGTTGAACATTTTTTTATGAACCTGTTGGTCATTTGTATGTTTTATTTTGAAAAGTACCTACTATATTCTTCACCCACTTTTTAATGGGATGATTTGATTTTTGCTATTGAGTTGTTTGAGATCCTTGCCTATTCTAGATATTAGTCCCTTGTTGAATCATAAATAGTTTGCAAATATTTTCTTCCACTCAACAGGTTTTCTGTGTTCTATGCTAATTTTCTTTTACTATGAAGAAGGTTTTTAGTTTGATATAGTCTCATTTTTGTTGTATGTGGTTTTGAAGCCGTAAAAATCTTTGCTTAGATCAATGTTCCGAAGTATGGTCCTTTTAGTAATTTTATAGTTTCTGGACTAACATTTAAGCCTTTAATCCATCTTGAGTTGATGTTTGTATATGGTGTGAGGTAGGATTTGGTTTCACTCTTCTGCATATGGATATACAGTTTTCCCATCACCATTTATCAAATAGAGTGTTGTTTCTCCAGTGTATGTTCTTGGTACTTTTGTTGAAAAGAAGCTGGTGGTAAATATGTAGATTTATTTCTACATTCTTTATTATGTGCCATTGATCTATGTCTCTATCTTTTATACCAACATCATGCCATTTTGGTTACTATAGCCTTATAATATATCTTGAAGTTAGGTAGTATGATGCCTCCAGCTTCATTTTCTTTTTTTTGAGATAGTCTTAAGCTGTCACCCTGGGTAGAGTGCCATGGAGTCACAGCTCACAGCAACCTCATCTTGGGCTTAAGCGATTCTCTTCCCTCACATTGCTGGGACTACAGGTGTCCGCTACAATGCCCAGCTATTTTTTTTGTGGCAGTTGTCATTGTTGTTTAGCTGGCCCAGGTCAGATTTGAACCCACCAGCATGGGTGTATGTGACTGGCACCCTATCCACTGACCTACAGGTGCTGTCTCCAGTTTTGTTCTTATTGCTCTGGATTGCTTTGGCTGATTGGGATATATATATTTTTTTGTTCTGTATGAATTTTAGGATTTTGTTTTCTATTTTTGTGGAAAATGACATTAGTATTTTGATAGGAATTTCATTTAATTTGTAGATTTCTTTGAGTAGTATGTTTATGTTGACAATAGTAATTGTTCTGATCTGTGAGCATGGTATGTCTTTCTACTTGTTTGTACCCTCTTTAATTTCTTTCATCAATGTTTTATAGTTTTTATTGTAGAGGTCTTTCATCTCCTTGGTTAACTTTATTTTTTTGAGGAGGGCAGCTAGTTAGTTCCTTACTGGTGTATAGAAATATTGGTTTTTGTATGTTAATTTTGTTATTTGCAACATTACTGAATTAGTTTATCTGATCTAAGAGTTTTGCAGAGAATTATTAAGGTTTTTCTAGATATAATATGTCATCTGCAAAGAAGAACAATTTGATTTCCTTTTTTCCAATATGGACGTCTTATATTTTTTTTCTCTTGCCTGATTGCTCCAGTTAGGACTTCCAATATTTTTTGGAATAGAAGTGGTAAACATGGAATATTGTCTTGTTCTAGTTCTCAGAAGCAAATCTTTTAACTTTCTTCATCCATGTTACATTAGTTGTGGTTTTGTCTTATAGAGCCTTTGTTATGTTGAGATATGTTTCTTATATGTCTAGTTTGAGAGTTTATCATGAAGGGATGTTGAACTTTATCAAAATTTTTTTTTCTGTCTATTGAAGCAATCATATGGGTTTTGTCCTTTATTCTGTTGATGACATGTATCATGTTTGTTGATTTGCATATATGCATTTTCAATATATCATAGTTTATTTTACATACTAACTTGCATGATTTACATATATTAAACCAGCCTCTCATCACTGGTATAAGTAGCACTTGATCATGGTGTATTATCCTTTTGGTGTGCTATTGGATTTGGTTTGTTAGTATTTTCTTGAGGATTTTTAGGTCTATATTCATCAGAGATATTGGCCTGTGGATTTCTTTTTATTGCTTCCTTATCTGGTTTTGGTGTCAGAGTAGTAATGCTGGCCTTATAGAATAAGACAGAATTCTTTCATATTCAATCTTCTGGAATAAGTTTAGCAGAGTTGGTACTATTTCTTCTTTGTAAGTTTGGTAGAATTTGGCAATGAAGCCATCCAGTCCTGGACTAGCCTTTGATGGGAAGCTTTTCATTACTGTTTCAATCTCCTTACCCATTATTGGTCTGTTCAGGTTTTTCTGTTTCTTCCTGATTTTACTCGGTAGATTGTATGTATCCAGAAATCTGTCCACTTCCTCTAGTTTTTCCATTTTCTTATTATTTAGTTAGCCAATATTGAAGTTAGGTAGTATGATGCTTGCAGCTGGTTTTTGCTCTGGATTGCTGTGGCTATTTGGGATTTTTTCTGGTTCTATATGAATTTTAGGATTGCTTTTCCTATTTTTGTAAAAAATGACATTGGTAGTTTGATAGTTATGCATAGTAGTCTCTGATTTTCCTTAGGGATGACTTTCTGATCCAATCGTTTATTCAAGTATATGCTGGAGTGTATAACCATTACAAGAACTTATAATTGTTAATTTAAATTTTAGGTCTCTTACTGAACTACAAGTTTCAAGAGGATGGGGACCATGTCTGTGTTGTTTCTATTCAGCAGTGTGTTGGACACATGATGAGGGCTCTGTATAATCTATGTATTAAATAAATGAATACTTAAACTTGAGAGAACAAGGACTTAATATCAGATCTGATTTTCCATTCTTCTTTTCTTTATGATTCTTTATGGTCTCAGCATATTAAGTAGCAAAGATACTATAATGCATATCTATAAACTTGGTGCTTTAATTACATATTGATTGGCAATATGTAATTGAGCACTCTAACCAAACTTATAGGCCACTGTGCCTTTTAAAAAATATTTATTAATGGTGGGATCATGCCTATGGTGCATAATGCAAGGGTACATGTTGGATCTATTAAGTATAGAGTATAAATGTCTTAACACAATAACTAAGTAAATGAGATGAGGTATATATTAACCAGTGTGATGTAAATGCTCCTAATCTATATGAAATCAGCACATTGTACCCCATAAATGCATTAATGTACACATGATCTATGTGTTTATGATTTAATAAAATAAATAAAATAAAAAAGAAAAACAAAACAAAAAGTTTATTCATGCTTTATGGACTGTGGGGACAGGAGTTTCTGAGTTAGGAATTCACCCATTTGAAGATTTCAGGACATGGCTTTTTAACAATGGATTATACATAAAAACTAAATTATATCTATAGACGTCCATCTGAACTATTTATTCAACCCTTCATTTATTTGTTCCTGGCTTAGGCCATGAGAAAATATTTTTTCCTGTGACAATTGTTAGCATTATGGCTTGGACTTCAGGCTTCTCCCTATATGGCTACAAGATGCTGCAATTCAGGGAGTGCATGCAAACATCAGGCCAAAGAAGAAAAACATTTTTTTCATTTTTTTCTATAGTTCTTTGATTTTTAACTAGGAAAAAAACTTTCCCAGAAGGCCCCTGTAAATAATACCCCTGAAGGAAACCCAGCCTGGATTGGGCCACAGACCAGTCTTAGTGAAAAGGAGAATGGCATTTTAAACTTCTTCAGCCACACTCTTTTCTTGTGAGATTTATCTTCTCTTAGAATAGCTATGGCATTCACAACCAAAGGCATCCCCCACCAGAGTGCCTACTCGGTGGAACTGGGCCAACTTTAGGTTTTTATTATCAATAACAGGTTTTATTTTATAGCTGGTTTTCATGAGTCAAAGGGATATTCGATAATTTAAAAAATGTAGTAGCTAAAACAATCTGTCCTCTGTTTTGTCTCTGGTGTTTGTCTCTGGTATGTCCTAATTTTTTTTTTCTAAAAACGAGTTGTATTCCATTTCTCTAGTGAATGGGGATTCAAAAGCTATCTTTTTCAGTGAGAGAAAAGGCTTGAAAAACAAATAAAGGATAAATTCAAGGCCCTCTTATGAAATGCAATATTCCCTCACATTCCCTTCCACCCTCCACACACTTGGGACTCCTGGAATGTCCTGAAAGCATTGTGTAGTTCTTGTCTTGTGTCTTTGTTCCCCATAGCCTGTTAAATCTTACTAACCCTTCCCAGGAGAAGGGGCTATCAGAACTGAGACACAAATTGTTCCATGATTTCGCCTCTTCTTATCATCCTACTTTATATCCTAAAGGTGTAGTTCACACTTTCTCATAATCTGTAACCTCAAGGATTCCACAATATAATATTTATATTAGTATTTAGTACTTTCATGGACAGTTACCCAGTGTACAGTCAATGTTTGTAGTAGATTCTTCCTTTGTCCTATATCTACATCCTTTGAAATATTTCTTACAGATTCTATTTATTAATGAAAGAAGCTGCTATATCTCCACCCCTTGAAACAAAACTGACTTGTGGCCTGCCACATTCATTGACTGAAACAAAAGTAACAATATTCTAATTGTGAATTTAGATTTTAAGAGGACTAATTTCTGCTCTCATTCTCCATTGGGTTAGCCTGGGCATGTTTTCATAGCATTGTAGATGAGAGAGACCACTGAGGCCATGCAGAGAAGAGCTGACATCATACTAGATGAGCTGGTAGCCAGTTCACCTTATAACCAGTGAGCAAGCCAAGCCAAGCTTTGCAGAACTGCCTACTCAAGTCATAGCTGACTGTGTACACATTTATGAATCTACTGGACCCCAGAAAAAAATTTAACCTATTAATACATGAGCAATGTAAAATATGACTTTTAAGCTACAGTGTTTTGGGATGGCTTGTTTCACAGCAAAATATCCTACCCATACCACGCTCAAAAGTCTGTTGTATTAAAACCATCTTTTGTAATTAAGTACTTTTATCCATAGCAAATAAGGATCTGATAAGTACCTGGCCAAAATTCCTCATGGTAAAACTATCATAACAGTGAGCAATTCAACTCCAAAGGAGGAACAAGTCAATAAAAAGGTAACCTTTGAAAAATAAGTGGAAATGATATGTATAAAATATACTAGCTATGAAAACAAGAAAAAGTCCAAGTGCAAAATCATTTAATACTAACTACTTTCCTTTCTTAAGAGATTTTAAAGTGCCTAGAGAGGAATGAAAAGTAAAATTTATTCAGAATGCCTTTCAAGCACTCTGTTATTTTTATGTAAGTTAAGGTTAATTCATAAACAAAATATCAAGTTGAGATTTATTTAGCAAATGTAATCTATTAAAGAACATTTAGGTTTTCTAACTCCTCCCACTTGGCTGAGTTCTTAATGTTGTATAGTTCTTTGCCAGACCATGGGGCTCATTCCCACGTTAAATTAACTAGTGTTTGCCAAGAATTCTGATTTAACTGTGTCTTCACACAACAGTAAACAAATCATTGTGGAGTCTCTGGACTCTGTATAATTAACAGGGCTCATCAATAGCTTAGAGCCTCCTAACTCAGGCCTTCAGATTTTATGTGGCCAAGTCAGAATGTTAATCTGAACTAGGAATGTAAAAGATAATTTTAGACTTTAATGTTTTCAATCAGTTGAGTCTTCCTCAGCATTATTCTATTTTAATCAGAATCTGAAGCGATGTAATATTATTTGCTCTTCTGTGCCTGGCAAAAACAGCTTTGTGCAACTAAAATTACTCTAAGCCATAGAGAAATTCAGTAAAGGGTTGATGAGTTTACTTCATGGCCAATTATTTTTTTTTGGAGAGCTAATTTACATACTTTTATTGGAAAATTTAGACCAAATAGATAAAAATAGAATATTTGAATAAAAATGAACAAAGTTAATGTAATATGAAGAAACATGATATAATATGTACCTTAGCAAAAAGAAAACAGATACATAATATTTGCTTCATTTGTCCATGGAATGGTTCTAGAAATTTATTACATATATTCTTCAAAGAAAATATTTCAAAAAATGTAACTCTTATAGGAAACATTGTCCATCTATTAAGGAAAAAAGGATGGAAAAACAAAACATCAGCTAAAAGTTAACCATGCAGAAATTTGTGCCCATTTCTTTTGCTGCAGAGGCAAAATAAATAGAAGATTTAAATGTACACTGGGTTGCCTTACTCATATTAGGATTCAAGGAAGAGGCAAGCACTTAAGCAGGGATTCTACGCAAAGAACTGACAGTGGGTTCATAGAAGAAACTTGATTGTTGGTGACAGCTGGGACTGGAAAGTGAATCTAGGATGCTCACAGTTGAAAGTGATATAACTGTAATATTTCTTTGATATGGTCCCTCAGAGTCTGGCCTCCTACTGAATGCTAGTGTATGAAAATGAAGTCAACAATACTTACTGAGGACCAAGTACTTCTTGGGGTGGGGTGGATGGGGGGGCAGGGAAGAAAAAGTTACTGCTGTAGCTCTACTCAGAAATTTAATGTTTTTGGAAATGGAAAGAGAGATTTGAAGGACATCAAATACTTACTGGCATGTGTGTGTTTTTTGCTTCACATATATCTTCACAGACGACTCCCCCTGACTACTCTATATCGCGCAGTAGGTGTGAAGCACAGAGGCTCTGAGAAGTTCTGTAACTTTCCCAAGGTCACATAACTAGTAAGTGGCAAAGCAAGGATTTGAAACCAGGTGTGATTATAAAACTTACGTTTTTTTCCCCAGTGAAACACCACAGAAAAGACAGGAGAGTAATTTTTGCAATGAGATGTATATGATAATGTATGTAAAACCGTACCTTTACGTAGCTGCTTTTCTAGGACAGAGTGTCTCCGCCAGAAGTACAGTTTCCTGAAGGCTGGCCTGGTAGGTCTTTGTTTAGTACAATTATACCAAATCTGTTTTCTTGGTGGAAAAATAATATATTTATGTTAACCCCCCACGTCCTCAAACTTTACATATCAGCTCACAGTATTAGAGATACATGGGAGTCGGTGGGGAATAAGGTAGAGACTTTTTTCAACTATAAAGCCTAAAGGGGTAAAGATAGGACAAACGGAAGTATGTTTTTCCTGCCTTCACATGCCACCCAACACAATACTTCTGACACATACCAAGAAATTCTCTAGTGGACACTAGTGGGGTAGCTGCTAATTCAGTTACATTCTGACAAAACATACCTAGAGATGGCATCAGATCCCACAGGTTCTGTCCTACAAGACTGCCCTCTACTTCAGATGCCAGTCACAAGTAGTAGGTTCTCAACTGTATTTCTGGCCAACAAACTGCATATTGGGCTTCCTGTGGCTCCCAATTTGGGTTCAATTAATTTGACAGAGTAACTCATAGAACTCAGACAAACACTTTATAGTACTTATGTTACCAGTTTATTGATAAAGGGTACAGATAAATAGCCAGATGAAGACATGTAAGAAGAGTGGAAGTGTCCTCTCCCTGTGGAGTTGGGGTATGTCCTCTCCCTATGGAGTTGGGGTGCACCACCTTCCAGCATGCTCATGTATTCACCAACCTAGAAGCTCTCTAACCCTTGTGGGGTTTTGCGGAGACTTCATTATGTAGGCATGACTGACTACATCATTGGACATTGAGGATCAACTCAACTTTCAGCCCTTCTCCTCTCTCAAGAGATCAGGAGGTGGGGCTGAAAGTGCCAATCTTTTAATCATGTCTTGGTCTTCCCGGTGGTCCTGAAGCTATCTAGAAGCCCCCAGTCATCAGTTCTTCTCATTAACTTGCAAGCCACTCTTACTACTCCAGAGATTGCAAGGAATTTAGGAACTCTGTGCCAGAAAATAGGGAGGAAGAACAAATACATATTTCAGAATATCACAGGTAGAAACCCCCCAGACAGAGAAACAGTCATTCCCAGTTCCATTGATCTTGGGGTATTGATAAGGTGCGGTAAGATATGTAATTGGCGAAGCAAAATTTCCAGGCAGAGTGTGCTCTGATTATTATCTCGGGAGAATTCCTCAGAGACCATTAGGACAAAGAGGTCAGGACAAAGAGGATTAATAATAAACTTTTTACTTTGTGTACTTTGGGGAAATTTAAAACTGCTTTCGTGTATAGCCTACTTTTAGAATTTTTCATTTTTAATTGATAATTGTACGTATTTATGGCATATAATGTGATTTGATAGATGTATATATAATCAAACTAGAATAATTATAATTATCATTTTAGACATTGATATATGGACTAATTTAAAAAAATAACTATTGAGATGTAATACATATGCCATAAGGTTCACCCATATAAAGTATACAATTCAGTGGTTTTTAATTTTTTACAATTTCAGATGGTTTTTATGCAACCATCATCATAATTGAAATTTAAAATATTTTTGTCACTCTAAAAATTAAATATTGTACCAGATTTTAAAATCTATTCTTCAGTTGGTGAATATTCGAGGAGTTTTCACATTTTGGCTATTACGAACAATGCTGCTATGAGCATTTGTGTGATATGTTTTCCTTTCTCTAGGGCTTGTGCCCAGGAATGAAATTGCCAGACCATATGTTAAGAAACTGCCAAGCTATTTTTTAAAACATGTACATTTTAAATTACCACTAGCACTGAAGAAGGATTCCAATTTCTCCACATCCTCATCAACACTTATTATTGTCTTTTTTATTTTTGCCATCCTAGTGAATGTAGTTTCTCTGTGTTTTTGATTTGCATTTCTCTAATAGTTAATGAGATTGAGCATCTTTTCATGACTTGTTGGCCATTTGTATATTACTTTTGGAGAAATATCTATTCAAATCCCTTGTGCAATTCCTAAATCAAGTTACCTTTTTATTCTTGAGTTGTGCATCTTTATGTGTTCTGATTGCTCCCATCAGGTTTGCAGTACAAAAGTAAATCATTTTGACAAAGTTCATTATATATTTAACATATATATTTTTAATTTTGTTACTTGTATTAATGGTATCATATTTGACTTACTGGTGTCATATCTAACATTGTCTAGTCCAAGGTCACATATATTTGCTCATATTTTTCCTGCTAGGAGTCTTAAATTTTTACTTAGGCAGTAGATCCATTTTGAAGTAATTCATTTTTAACTTTTTTACTGATATATTTGTTCATATTTATGGGATACATGTAATATTTTGCTACAGGTATAGAATATGTAATGATCAAATAAGGGTATTTAGGATATCCATCACTGCAAGCATTTACCACTTCTGCATCTTAGGGACATTTCAAATCTACTCTTCTAGGTATTTTGAAATATATAATACATCATTGTCAACTATAGTCACTCTATTCTGCTATTGAGCATTAGAACGTATTCCTTCTATTTAACTGTATGTTTGTACCCATTAACCCACCTCTCTTCATCCCTCCACCCTTCCCACATACACCCTTCACATCCTCTAGTAACAATCATTCTACTCTCTACTGCCATAAGATCAACTTTTTATCTCCTACATAGGAGTAAGAATATGCAATATTTGTCTTTCTGTGCCTGATTTATTACACTCAACATAATGACCTCCAGTTCCAGTCACATTGCTATGAATGACAGGATTTTATCATTTTTTATGGCTGAATAATATTACTCTGTGTGTATGCTACATTTTATTTAGTCATTAGTCCATCGATAGGCACTTAAGTTGATTCTATATCTTGGTTATTATGGATAGTGCTGCAATAAACAAGGAGGTATAGCTACCACTTTGATACACTGCTTTCTTTTCCTTTAGATAAATACCTAATAGTGGGTTTGCTGGATCATATGGCAGTTCTTTTTTAGTTTTTGGAGTTACCCACACTGATCTCGGATCTGATGATATCTCATTATGGTTTTAATTTGCATTTCTTGAGGATTAGTGATGTCAACCATTTTTTTCATATACTTGGTGACCATTTATTTGTATGTATTCTTTGGGAAAATGTCTTTTTATGTCCTTTTCACACTTTTTAATGGGATTATTTGCTTTTCTGCTGTGGAGTTGCTTAAAGTCCTCATATACATTACTGGATATTAGTCCATTGTCACATTGTTTACAGATATTTTCTCCCATTCAATAGATTGTCTCTTCACACTTTTAACTGTTTCTTCTGCTGTTCAGAAGCTTTTTAGTTTGATGTAGTCCCATTTGTCTCGTTTTTGGTTGACTGTGCTTTTAAGAGGCTTAGCCATAAAACCTTTACTAAAACTAATGTCCTGGGGCATTTTCCCTATGTTTTATTCTAGTGGTTTTAAAGTTTCAGATCTTACATTGAAGTCTTTAATCCGTCTGAGTTGATTTTTGTATATGCTATGGGATAGGGTGTCTAGTTTCATCCTTCTGCATATGAATATACAATTTTTTCAAAACCACTTATTGAAGTGGGTGTCTTTTCCCCATTTTATGTTCTTGGTGCCTTTGTTGAAAATCAGTTGGCTATAAGAATTGACTTTTATTTTGGGGTTCTCTATTCTGTGCCATTGGCCTGTGTGTCTGTTTTTTATTCCAATGTCATGCTGTTTTGGTTACTGTAGACTTGTATTTTGAAGTCAAGTAGTGTGAAACTTCAAGCTTTGCTTTTTTTCCTCCTCTCAGGATTGCTCTGGCTATTCAAGTTCTTTCCTGGTTTCAAACAAATTCTAGGATTGCTTTTTTATTTCTGTGAAAAATATCATTGCTGTTTTAACAGTGATTGCAGAGAATCTGGAAATGGTCTTGGGTACCATCATTTTAACAATATTAATTTTTAAATTCCATGAGGATGGAATGTCTTTCCGTTTGTGTTATCTTTAATTCTTTTTCTTCAGTACTTCATAGTTTTCCTTCTCAGCTAGTTCATTACTGATGTATAGAAATATTACGGATTTCTGATGCTGATTTTGTATCCCACATTTTAATTAATCATATCTAAGTGTTTTGGGTGGAGTCTTTAGATTTTTCTACATTTAAGATCATGGCTGGGCATGGTGGTTCACACCTGTAATGCTGACACTCTGGGAGGCAGAGGCAGGTCAATTGCTTGAGCCCAGGAGTTTGAGACCATCCTCAGCAAGAGCAAGACCCTGTCTCTACTTAAGAAAAAAAAAAAACAACACAAAACTAGCTGAGCATAGTGGCACATGCCCGCAGGCCCAGTTACTTGGGATGTTGAGGCCAGAAGTTTGCTCAAGCTCAAGAGTTTGAGGTTGCTGTGAGCTATGATGCCACAGGACTCTATATAGGGAGACTGTCTCTAAATAAATAAATAAATAAAATCCTATTGTCTGCCAAGAGGGAAAATTTGACTTCATTGTTTCCGATATGGATGCTTTTTATTGCATTTCTTTTGCCTCATTGTTCTGCCTAGAACTTCCAGTATCTTACTGAATAAGAGTGGTGAAAGTAAGCACTGTCTTGTTCCTGTTCTTAGGCTTTCATCTTTTCCTCCATTTAGTATGATGTTTACTATGGGTTTGTAATATATCGCCTTTATTGTGTAGAAGTATATTTATTCAATGTCTAGTTTCTTGAGAATGTTTTTTAAATCCTTAAAAGTTATTAAATTTTATCAAATCCTTTTTCTGTGTCTATTGAGATAATCATATGGTTTTTGTCTTTCTTTCTGTTGATGTGATGTATCATGTTTATTGATTTGCATATATCGAACCAACCTTGCATTCTTTATATAAATACCACTAGATCATGGTGTATTATCGTTGTGACGTGCTGTGGGTTTGGTTTGCTAGTATTTTGTTGAAAATCTTTGCATATATGTTCATCGGAGATATTGGCCTACAGCCTTGTCTATTTTTTTTTCAGTGTAGTGTTGACCTCATAGTATGAATGATGAAGAATTCTCTTCTCTTCAATTTTTGGAATGATTTAAGAAAATTTGTGTTATTCTTTGTAAGTCTGGTACAATTTGACAGTGATGCCAACTAGTCCTAGGGTTTTCTTTTTTTTTTTTTATTGAATGGTAACGATGTACATTAATGCACTTCTGGGGTACAGTGTGGGGTTTTCACATGCAATCTGAAATACTTCCATCAAACTGGTCAACACAGCCTTCATGTCATTTTCTCAGTTTTTGTTTTAAAACATTCACATTCTACTCTTAGAAAGATTCACTTGTACCCCTGTAAGAAAAACCTCAGGAGTGATCCCTCCAATCCCCCTCCCACCACCTATTCCCCCTCCCCCCATTCCCCCTCTCTTCACCCTCCCCCTTCCCCATATTCTTAGGCTTTTTGGTTATAGCTTTCATATAAAAGGTATAAATTAGTTTCATAATAGGGGTGTGTACATTGGATATTTTTTCCTCCATTCTTGTGATACTTTGCTCAGGAGAACATTCTCCAGCTCCATCCATGTGAACATGAAGGACGTAAAGTCTCCATCCTTCTTAATGGCTGCATAGTATTCCATGGCGTACATATACCACAGTTTGTTGATCCATTCATGGATTGATGGGCACTTGGGCTTCTTCCAGGACCTGGCAATTATGAATCGGGCTGCAATAAACATTCTGATACAAATATCTTTGTTGTAATGCGATTTTTGGTTGGGTAGATGTATAGAACAGAATAGAGAGCCAAGAGATGAATCCAGCTACTTATTGGTACCTAATCTTTGAGAAGCCAATTAAAAATATTGAGTGGGGAAAACATTCCCTATTTAACAAATGGTGCTGGGCGAACTGGCTGGCAACCTGTAGAAGACTGAAACTAGATCCACACCTTTCACCATTAACTAAGTTAGACTCTCACTGGATTAAAGACTTAAACTTAAGACATGAAACCATAAAAATACTAGAAGAAAGTGTAGGGAAAACACTTGAAGAAATCGGCCTGGGTGAACATTTCATGAGGAGGACAC
>CAUYQV010036878.1:0-29175 GCA_963574575.1 Galagoides demidoff
TTGTATACATTAATGCAAACATGGGGTACATTGTGCTGTTTTCATATACAATTTGAAATACTTTCATCAAGCTGGTTAACATAAATTTCATGTCATTTGCTTAGTCATTGTATCAAAACATTTATATTCTAGTTCTAGAAAAGGTCACTTGTACCCTTGTTAGACAGATATATAGGTGATCTTTCAGGTCACCCTCCCACCACCCAACTGCCCCTCTCCCTTCCCCTTCCCCACCCCCTCCCCATATTCTTGGGCTAGAATTAAGTTGTATCTTTCTTTTGAGAGCTAAGGAACACGCCTTCACTGGCCTCTGTAAGACTGAGCGTCCTGTTTTGTGCAGGCACCTAGCGTCCCCTGCTGGACAGATGATGCACATGAGTGACGATTTAAAATGATGCATGACTCCTGTCTCATCCCAGAAGGGCCTGACAAGCTGAGATGACGCAATGGTGGCATTTCAGGGTATTTTGATAGTTAAGGGGGTTGGGGGCTGGAGTGACAGTCCTTAGAGGTCAGGGGTTTGCA
The DNA here is from genome assembly GCA_963574575.1 of Galagoides demidoff. NCBI lineage: Eukaryota > Metazoa > Chordata > Mammalia > Primates > Galagidae > Galagoides > Galagoides demidoff. Next base: position 526 of record CAUYQV010036878.1, read on the forward strand.
GTTTGAACCTCCCCACAGGCCCAGGTGAGGCCTGGATATACAGGGGTCTGGGGGAGTGGTGGGAGGTGCCCAGGTTTTCTTATCTTCCCAAGACTTGGGGCTGAGGGCACAGCAGAGAGGCAGGAACTGAAAGCCGTCGGCCACCACACACCAAAAACCAAGTCCTTCTCTTTCTTAAGAAATTCTTTATGCCAATTATTACACTTTGGTCACAGAGTTGACATAGAATTGGTTTGTTTTTGTTTTTTTATACCTTAAAGAATGATGCTCACCTCAGAAGGTTATTGTGGAGTTAAATTTAATTAAAACAGAGAATGGGAAGGACATTTTATACTAAAATGTGTTATATTGAGAATATGATCTATACTGTAAAGTATTATACCAACTATTACAACCATTTAGGCCAGAATCTATCTGAGGCATCTTTTATATAAAACCTGTGGGGGTTTTGTTTGTTTGTTTTCTGACATAAATTTTAATAATCACAGAATATATAAGCAAGGAGGCACGGAGGGAAGGATATATCCTTTTAAATATCCATTGTCCATCATCCCCCTCACCTAAGGCAGGGAGCCCAGAGGGGACTCTGAATTGCAGTGGCTGGTACGTGAATCACAAAGGCGGCTGCCGTGGGCGGCGAGGCCTGGTGAGGGCTGAGATCTGCGTCATCCACTTCCCTCCCTCACACCTGCTTTTGTTGAACGCCTGGCATTTGCACTCAGCATCTGTGGGTATTTTGATCTTTACAGCATGAATTTAGGATCTGTAGTTGAGAGGCAGCACAAAAGAATCAAATATTTTTACTGAAAGCCTCATCAGGCTGCCAGCTTGTGACAGACCGTGGGAGGAGTAAAGCTTGCCCCAGGTTTCAGAGCTGCCACCTCGGTGGGCAAGAACAGGTGGGGTGGTTTCCAGCCCCCAGACAGCAGCAGGGACATCAGCCCCACTCTCTCCTCAGTGGAGGGGGGCAGTCTGGACAGTGAACTTTAGGGACACAACACCTAAGTTAATGGATGCCCAAACAGAATCACTCTGGTCACAGCCGAGACATTCAGAGACGCAAAGAACAGCCCTCAGGCAGATGGAGATGGGAGACAGCAGACTTAAATTTATGATCTTCTTTTAAGGAACAACAAAGGACAAAACAAAAGTGTTTCTATGAAAAAAAGCATCATAGGAGACCGGAAACAAGACTTCCCGCCTGGTCTATTTCTGTGAGGCTGTGAGCACTGGCTAAGCAGAGCCGCTGTCCAGATGGGGGCGTCCTGCCCACCACAGCTCAGTGGGCCTAACAAGCCCAGTGCTTGGTCATGCTGGCCTGGAGCTGGGAGGACAGTGATGAGCCCTCTCCCTCCTCATTCTCTGCAGATGACCTACAAAATCTAGACTACAACTCCTCCAAATGTGTTCCCTGAACCAATACCAGAAGTGCCCGCGAGAGGCCTGTCAGTCAGTCAGTCGGTCAGTCTTGACCCAGACCCGGGTCCAGAGCTGCAGCAGCTGCATTTCCGTGAGTCCCCAGGTGATTCTCAGGACTGGCCCATTCCACAATGCGATCTCCACCCTTTGAAATGAGGTTCTCCAATTTCTGTCTTTGTCACTTGCAATAAAGCCAGGTCCCTCATACAACTCTGGTCAACAATGGACTGAATGTACCACGGTGACCCTGTAAGATTATAAGAGAGCTGGAAAATGTCTATCATCTGCTGGTCCTGATGTCACAGCACACGCATGGCACACACACACACACCAATGTGTAATGTCAACTATACGGCAGCCTCAGGCGGGCCCCTCAGGGGTATCCACAGAAAGGCGTCGATGACAGCTCCGTGTGTCACTGCCCCTGCACACCTTCCAGTGGGACAAGACATAGAGGTGGAGGACCATGACACTGATGAGCCTGACCCTGTATGAGCCTAGGTCGATGTGTGTGTTTTTAACAAGAAGATTAAAAAGTTAAAAAAAAATTAAAAATTTTAAAAATAGAAAAGCTTACAGAATAAGGATATAGAGAAAGAAAATATTTTTGTACAACTATCCAATATGTTTGCCTTTCAAACTTAGTGGTATTACAAAAAAAGTAAAAAGCTAAAAAGTAGTAATTTAACGTAATTGATTATTAAAGAAAGTAATTATTAGAAATTATTATAGTAATCTAAGGTAATTGATTATTAAAGAAGGAAAGAAATGTAATTTACTGCAGCCTATACTTGAGCACACGGTGTCCTGGGCCTTCAGGTTACTCACCACCCGTGACTCACCCAGAGCAACTTCCAATCCTGCAAGGTCTATTCATGATAAAGAGTCTATAAAGATGCACCATTTGTTGTATTTTATACCATATTTTTACTATACCTGTTCTATTTAGACACACAAATACTCACCACTGTGTTATAGTTGCCTATGGTGTTCAGCACAGTACCATACTGTGCAGGAAGGGTAGCCAGGAGCAGCAGGGTGTGCAGGGAGCCTGGGTGTGCAGGGTCCTGGCTGTGCAGGGTCCTGGGTGTTCAGGGTCCTGGGTGTGCAGGGTCCTGGGTGTGCAGGGAGCCTAGGTGTTCAGGGTCCTGGGTGTGCAGGGTCCTGGGTGTGCTGGGCTTTGCAGCTTTGTCTACCTAGAGCATATCCTTCCCCTGTACTCCACCTGCTGTTTTCTACATCACTTATTACCCATCTCTCTTCTCTGCTCTATCCACACCACTAGATCCTTCTGCTCAGCAGGCTTAGCCATCTCCACACTGTAACCCTTCCCTCCAACTCACCTATGCCTGGTTCTCGTTCTCTGTCCTTGAAAGAGAAATTTTATTTCTATCCTTCTTCCTCACTTCCAAGTTATGATTCTCTTAACATTTTATTGTGTCCCCTTTTATCACTGTTAACGTGGTATCCAACAGGCAGAAGCACACAGAAGGCCCCCTCCCAGCACCGGATGCCAGCGGCGCCCGCGGAGCGCTCCAGACCCGCGCATGCCCAGTCGCTCTCCAGCCCAGCGCACTGACTTCCGCCGCCCTCCAGATGCTGCTACTTCATCCTGAACTCAAATGGTTTTCCATAAATGGGAAAATGCTGAGGCAGATGTCAGACCAGATAGGAAAGATGACTGTTTGCACAGCATTTGTTAGCGTGCAATGCTTTGCAAAGTAGCTGAGCGCCCCGAGTTCAAGATCGCACTAACCGAGTCCTCACTTAAAACTGCAACTGAGGCTCAGTAGACAGCCCTGCACGGCGCTTCCCGAATTCACTCCCTACTTATGGCCCAGGAGAAAACCGGGTACAGACAATGCTTTAACTCATGTGGCTTTTCCCTAGAGGGTAAACTTGAAAAATACTAAGATAACTACTAACTGGGTCAGTTTTCAGTTGATACAGTTAGTTGGAGGTGGATATTCAGATTTTGCCTCAGACTGGAGAGATAATACCTACCCCCACCAAACTCATTAAATCAAAGCTTTCAAGAGAAGTAGAACAAAGATGAGGTTCGTTGAAGGAGACCCAGACAGCACAGAGGCAGAGTCTGGGCAAAGAGCAGACGTTGCTTTGATGGGAAACATCTCCTGGGTTGGATCATCCGCTCTGGAAAGAGGGAAGTAGGTGAGACTGATTTGCACAGAGGATGCTTCACAAACTCCAGAACTCAAATATGGAGGCATATATTAAATAAACAAATACGTGAATCAAATATCAAAGAAAAAATAAAGGAGACTATACAAGTCCACACAGGTCTACTGTGGTCAAGACTAAAATAAGACTCAGATCAAACTAGTATAAGCTCAAATGAGCCTTTGTGAGTGGGAGACAGGACAGTACAGACATGAGCTCTCCTGCAGAGAGTGAGCTAACACATCACTTAAAACAAAGAACCTTCAGGCCTGGGGGAAAGACAGTGTCCTCTGGTGCGTGAGTCAAAGAGGAGCACAAGCTTCAGAAATCACAGCAGAAGTTCCAGTTCAAGAACGTGCCCGAGGTGATCCCATGGCTAAAACCAGCGTGAGCTGAAAGGGCTACAATCTCCAGAGCCCTGTGAAAGATTTCTGAAGTAGAAGACTAGGCTATCTCAATTAAACTTTTGGTTTAAAAAAAAGAAGAAGTGTCCCCTTATCTTCTTAATGCCATTTATGAAATGACAAGTTAGTAAGAAAATAACAAGCCAAAGTCAAAGAGAAGTATCTCCCCAATGCTGTGCAGTGAACCTCAGAGCTGCTTCTGCCCTGAGGACAGGTGCCACAGAGCAAATGCACACACTAATCTACTGGCCTTGAGGGTCGAGGGGACCTGCAGGCCAAGCCCAGCCATGCCTGCAGTGAGGACTTCAAAAGCAGAGTCTCCCCAAACTGAACTTGGATTTCAAGGTGCTACTCTCAGAGCAAAGGGAAACAGAAGCCGACCTGTCCCTCCCCAGCTCAACCCAGAGACTGCAGGGCGGGCAGCCTTCATGATGACACAGGCGGGGCTGGGGGTGGGAGAGACCTTCATGGATGACGATTATAGTCCAGCCTGGTGGTTGAGAAAGCCTCTAGCCAATCCAGCAACGCCCTAGCGCTCCTGCAGACCGGTGGGATCAAAGGCAAATTCCCTGTGGCCTCTGAGAATATGGCAAACCTTATTCTTACATCTTAAATTGAGCCTACAAACTATGTTTCCGTGACGATGAGAATCACATAACAAATTTTAAAAATCAAGTGTACTTCTTAAACCTAACATTGAGGGCAGCAAATAAATGAAACACAAAAGGGTTCGTATTGTGGGATTCCATTTATACAAAGTTCAAAATCAGACAAAACAAATCAATGTTTTTATAAGTGAGGAGAAGGTGGTGACTGAGGAGTGTGAAAAGGGCCTCGGGGACGCCAGTGGAGTTCTGCTTCTCGATTTTGATAATAGTTGTGCAGTTGTGTCAGATTTGTGAAATTCTATCAAGATGCGCCTGTATACGACATGAATACTTTTATGTGTGCAGATTATACTTTAATAAAGTTTTTAAGGGCATGAGCAATAACCACCAGAAAACATAGTAGAAAACAGACCCAGTGAAAACTTTAGATATTAAAATATTCAAAAGGATAAAATAACCTTTCTCACTATTTCTAAAAGCTTGAACAATCTGCATTTGGTCGCCAGGGACACCCAGCTCCTTCCTCATGGCCTTGTAGACTCCCTTCTTCCCCCTGTGCTCCTACCAGCTCCCATAATCACTGTGCTTTCCCCCCAAAACAGACATCAATGTTACTATTGTTAATGTTCTATACAACTGTGGGCGATGCTTTCTTTTAGCATGCACTCAAATTCTTTTCTTGTCCCAGATGCCTTGGTCTAAAGTACAAAGTCCGGCACTCACGACTTAGTTAGCTTATCAGCCAGGACCTCAAGGTCAATTTCTATCTTTTTTTGACTGTCAAATCAATTACCAAATCAGGAGTCACACACATCCCAGAGATCGTTTCCAGTCTAGAGAGGGAGTCAGGAAGTCTGGTGTGCCAAACCCAGCCAGCTGCCTGTTTTTATAATCAAAGTTCAAGAGAACACAGCTAAACTCATTTGTTGACACATCGTCTATGGTTACCTTCAGGATACAACAGCAATGCTGAGTAGCTGTAACAATATAAAGCTCACAAAACTGAAAACATTTACGATCTGGCCCTTCACAGAAAACATTTGCTGACGGCTGGTCTAGACATGGAAATTGGTCCCATATTCTCAGCGCTCCAAGTGGCAAGCATAATTCTCTCACTTGGTCTGAGGCACTGTGCCCCACCTCTGTGAGATTTCATCATGGTGATGGCCATGATGACAAGTTGGAACCCCACTTCCTCACTTCTAATCACATCATCTTCCCATTACAGTCTTCTGCTGGTAATTCCACAAAATTTTCAACCATCCATATTCCAAGGGAAGCATTTTCAGGGTGTGTACAGAAATGCCTTCATTTGTTCATATGTTTTTAAAATTAATTAATATTAGAGATAATGGTTGAATGCTCTTATACAGGTATCCTCAGCCGGCAGGCCGCATGCAACCCGCCTAGGACATTTGTCCGGCCCGCCAGGTGTTTTTGCCACCACCGCTACCTGTCCTGCTTCGCAGCCTACTCATCCCGGGGCCCGCAGTCCAGCCCTCCAATGGTCTGACAGACAGTGAACTGGCACCCTGTGTAAAAAGTTTGAGGACCCCTGCTCTTATACTTTAAAAAGTATCCAGTATATCAAAATAAAATAGACATGTAATGAATAAGTTACTAATACACTGGTTACTATGAGAGTTTTGAGACAGACTGTGTCATGATCCATTTTTTTACTTCCAAGAAACACAGTCAGCAGCGTCCTTTCTGACTCACCTGTGCAGGTGCCAGCTTTCATAATGACCCACACATGTGGCCTCCACTGGCCACACAACCTAACCTTTCTGGGCAATGGCTAAGGCCTGCATTGCACCCTGAACTGCTGATTCCTACTGTGAGGCTGGTGATACTTGAAACATGGTTTCCAATTTCCAAAAGGCTTTACTGGATAATAATGGAGAGGAAAGAAATTAACGTTTTCTGAGCACTGAATGTACACCTTATATAACTGGGTTACCTCATTTAATCTTCACCATGGCCTATGAGGTCGTTACCTTCTTTGTAAAGATAAAAACATTTAACTCGGAGAGGTGAATAAACACACCCCCAAAGGGTAGAGTCTAGATCTGATACTTCTAAGTAAGGAACAATTTTACAACTCCCAAATACCTTTGAGTTAAATTAACACCTATTTTTAAAGGTACTATACTATTTATCCAGGGTATCATTCAAACCATCTGACAACAGATATCACACACCAACACCCTACTGTGCGAGTAACCTTTTTTTAATTGTTGAATCACCCGGGAAGTCTGGGGACTCCTGCAGAAGAGGCTGGGATGGTACAGGAGTCAGAGGACTCAGGAAAGCATATATTTACCAAATATTAGGAAAGTATTTTAACAACTGGTACAATGGTGTCTGTGCCAATGTGCTGAAAAATAAATCTGGAAATCTTTACAACTCTAAACCCGCAGTTACACAGAAGCACAACCAACCTGGTCACAGGAGCCACGGATGGACTGGGGGGAAGCCACGGACCTGAGACTGCAGGTCTCAGGGATTGGCTCTGACTATGATGTTAATTCAGCTGAACAGAAGGGGCACGTCAGTACCTCTCAAATTTTTAACCCATTTTCCCTACAATATTTTTCCTGCTTCTCTATCACACACAAATTGTTTGATGAAGCATTTCATGCTATTAATGGTGATACCTGGAATTTCAGTGACCTAAATTCTCAAAGTGTTAGGTAAACACTGCCTAAGAGACACCACATATCACTCAAAGAGCTCACGTCGGCATTGCAGCGCTCGGTATGCATCCGAAGCACTACACTATTGTAATTTAAAATCAAACATAGAAAAGTATTTCTCATTTCAACAATAAATCTTCATGTTAGGTAAGTAGACCACTCTTGGAAAATATTTGAAAATTATGTAGGAAAAAAAACACAAGAAAAAAGGAGAAAGTACTTATTACATAGATAATAAAACACACATCTGAAGTGCTCCTGCCACAATTTAACCATAGTTATAAGAACATATGTATTTGATTAACCCTCAACGTTAGTTTGAAAACATCTCTTTTCACAAATATAGAGTCTGCAAGACAGTCCAAGCATCTCTCTTCTCTCTCATGGCACAATTGCCATCGCTCTTTTGATTTACAGTGAAGTGATTTATTGTATAGGTAATCAAAAACTGAAATTGGAAAAATAGAATTATAATAAAGAGAAGCTAGGGGTACATGCAGAGTTCAGCAGTAGGAATATTATATGTACATAGTCTATATCCTATGAGTACTCTTAGATAATTCTGCTTTTCTAAGTTATAAAACATTGATGCCCACAGAATAGGCTTTAAAAAATGGATCATAGGCAGTAATTTCTCTTCCCCTTCACATTACTGTAAATGTATCCAACTCCCTTCTCAAGGAGCTAGGGAAGATGTGCCTTCCCATCTGAACAAGCAGAAAATACCTGTATTGTTAAAGGACTTGACCTTTCTGTCTAAAGAGAAACACAGCCTCACACATCAATAATCCTAGTTAATTCACAGATAACTGACATTTTAATACCATGAAATTGTGTTTGGAGTAACAGGAAAACAACGTTTAGAACTGACGTTCAGCTTTGAGCTACTCACCACTCCTGGCTGACAGTCGTAATCGCAATGCTCGGAAGCGTGATCAAAGGCAGCGAGGTCAGGGGCAGCGTGGTGGGCCTGGACACGCCCTCTCCCTCGGGAGTCCTGGCCCTTTCACTCTGTCTCTGGGACAGTGGAGGTAACTGCAAGTTTCCGGAACAGCACCTTCTCCCTCTCCAGAGGTCGATCCCAAGTGTGTTACTGGAGGAACTGTAGGACTTACTCAGGCTGCATTCAAAGTAATCTTTAACATTCTGGAGGAAGCACAGGGGGAGAAGAAGAAGAAAATGAAATTTAAATGTTGGAGATGATGATGACGTGGAACAAGAAACTAAATGATCAGCCTGTCACTTAAGAAACCGTGATTCAAAGGAGTAGGACACTGGCCCCACATATGGAGGCGGCGGGTTCAAACCTGGCCCCAGCCACAAACTGCAAAAAAAAGAAAGAAATCCTGACTCATTATCTAACAAGCGTAATCTACATAGATGTCAAAGTCTTAAGGGAAATCAGAAGGAGGGGGTGTTCATTCTAGCTTTTAGAATAAATCAACCCGTGACATGTTCTTGGAGACCTGCAGGTGTGTAGATAATGTTTACCAACCGTAGCACATGGACTGGACGGGTTCTTCTTTCTTTCTCTTTTTTATGTTTCTTATTTTTTTCTTGATTTGCTGACATGAAATTTGCTGAATTGAAAATATGCTTTTGAAAACCAGTGTTGTTATTCTGCAATGTGGGACCAAACTACAATAAAGTTTCTTGTCGCGCTTCAAAGTCAAATACGTTTTATCTTAGGACAACAGTGTAATGGTAACTATGTGTGTCAAATTGCACAAGAGCTCAGAAAAAGGTGAGGTAAATGTTACCTACCCTTGACCTGCCGTATTCAAGTACATGCCCTCACAGTGACATAAATCAAATACAGTACGAAGACAAAGGCTACAACCAGCCACAGAGTTACTCGCTCGCCCTAGATCTCTGGGAAACTGTGGATCCTGCCACTGCTGGGAGTGGGAGTCCCAGAGGCCCACTCACTGGTGCCCACTCGTACCAGCTTTAACACAGGAAAAGTTGTAGCACTGCCAAGCTGCTGACAGCAAGGCAGATTCTAAACAGTGCAATTTCCACTCTCCACACTTAACAGAGAATGATGGACATCCTATGTCAGGTCAAAGTCTGTCTCCTGGAAATCATGCTGTGGCCCGAGACAGGTGATCCCTACTAGCCCTTCACACCAGACCTCCCACTTAAGGTTTACACAAACGAAAGTTCTTTACCCTTCATGCCTCCACCAGACTGACCCTATCCTACGGTCCTACTTAGCTCATGTTTGAGGATATAGCTGGGTCCATCCAACAAATATGTGATGTACATATATTATAGGTTTGCTCTGTGCTGGTTAGGAAGGATGCAATGGCAACAAGAGGCAGGCTGCCCACAGTCAGAGGCCATATTCTAGAGGCTTGTGCTTATCTGATGCACAAAAGGCCATATTTTAATGACAAAATTTTGAGCAAGAGAAGGCCTGACAGTTTCCAGAGCCCCCACTCTCCCTGTCAATAAATGGGGGATTAGCCTGTTCTCTTGCACTTGATTTATGATTCTGAAAACTCATTTATTTGAAATTCAACAGAGCCACAGTTCAGTAATAGGAAGAGAAAAAACAATTTAGAATTTTCCAAAATTTGAAATATTCTGGAATTTGTTTGTGTTTTACTGTTTAGTGACTAGCTATTGTATTAAATTCTTTGTAAGCCTAGCATTGACTGCTTGGTGTGTGTGCGTCTCTGTGTCTGTGTATGTGTGTCTTTGTGTCTGTGCCTCTGTGTGCATGTCTCAGGGTGTGTGTATGTCTCTGTGTGTGTCTCTGTGTGTCTCTCTGTGTGTGTCTCTGTGTGTGTCTGTGTGTATGTCTCTGTGTGTCTCTCTGTGTGTGTCTCTGTGTGTGTCTCTGTGTCTGTGTGTCTGTGTATGTCTGTGTCTCTGTGTCTGTCTGTGTGTGCCTATGTGTGTGTTTTAGAAACTAAAGGTCAAAGGGAAAACCTAGTATATATAAATTTGTTTCTTAAAATACTTACAAATTCTTGAGGACACAGAGTATACAAAAAATTCCCAGAGAGATTTAAGAACAAACTAAAAGCCAGAATGTATAACTGTAAATCAGTCTAGTGCCAAAAAATATTCATGTAAAAAGTACTGATTATCTGGGGGGAGGGGGGGGCTTGTCCATACACTTCACCTCTCCTGTAAGAAGCAAGGCACAAGGAACAGAAATGAGGGGACGATTCAGCCTGCCCACCAGCCACCACAGCCTCCTAATAAAATTACTAGTAAGTATTTTTCTCTTTCAGAAAAGAACACACTGACAACCAGTTTTAAATGCAGCAAATGAACTCAATGGGAGCTTAATTGGTGCCTGTTGTTTGAAAAATAACAAAGTCACAATTATCACAAAGTAACATGTCAACAAGCTTGATTTACAGATTTGAAGTCATTATTTGAGTTAAAAAGATTTGTTTCAGACGACTTCAGTTAACATGAAAATGCACTGCCACAAAAGGAGAGCATAATGGAACAGTCATTAATATTTAGCAATTAAATTAAATATTAAAAACCTAACATTGTTTTAGAAGCACTCATTAACCCATGCAGACTTATTCACAATTACCTCAGACTCTATAATTCATACCCATAATTCACGGGCACAGGGCAGATTTTTCAAATGTTTTAAAATCAGAAGTGGAACTAGGGAGGCAGTGAGTGACACTTGGCCCCTGGGAGCCCCGGTGTTCTGCTGCTCCACAAGATGATAGTAAAGTGATCTCAACCCTGAAAACCATGGCTTTGTCATAGGGGAGACCGTCAGTTACAGGAGCATCAGCAGGAAAACGGTCTCATTTTTCATAGTGGCTACCAAGGTCTATGACTAGAAGAACAAACCAGCAACTGGGGGACAGAGGTGGATATTGGCTTTGGTTCCACTGCTACATATGTTATATGTACACATATAGTACAGTATAGTAGAATATAATATATATCCTCTAGGGTAATGCATTCATATAGGCAGTGCAGTGTAGTGTAGTGTGGTGCAGTATGCTGTAGTATAGCATAGTAATCATAGTAGAGTATGGTATGATACAGTACAGTATAGTGCAATACAGTATAGTATGTAGTACAATACAGTACAGTATAGTATGGTAGGGTATAGTACAGTGTAGTATAGCATAATATAGTAATGGTATAGTATGATATAGTATAGTATAATATAGTAATGGTATTGCATAGTAATAGTATAGTAGTAGTACAGTATAATATGGTATAGTATGATATAGTATAGTAATGTTATAGTACAGTACAGTATATTATAGTATGGCATAGTATAGTAATGGTATGGTATAGTATACTACAGTATAGTATAATATTCCATAGTATGGAATGGTATGGCACAGTACAGAATAGTATAATATAGTATGGGATGGTATGGTACAGTACACTATAGTATAATATAGTATGAAATGTTATAGTATAGTACAGTACAATATAGTATAATATAGTATGGAATGGTATAGTATAGTACACTGCAGTATAGTATAATATAGTATGGAATGGTATGGTACAGTACAGTACAGTATAACATAGTAATAGTATGGTATAGTATAGTACAGTATAGTATAATATAGTAATAGTATGGTAGAGTATAGTAATGGTATGGCATAGTACAGTACAGTTTAGTATAGTACAGTACCATATATTATAGTATGGCATAGTATAGTAATGGTATGGTATAGTACAGTACAGTATAGTATAATATAGTATGGAATGGTATGGTACAGTACAGTATAGTACAGTATAATATAGTATGGAATGGTATAGTATAGTACAGTACAGTATAATATAGTATGGTACAGTACAGTATAGTATAATACAGTATGGAATGGTATGGTATAGTACAGTACAGTATAATATAGTATGGTACAGTATAGTATAATATAGTATGGAATGGTATGGTATAGTATAGTATATGGTACAGTACAGTATAGTACAGTATAATGTAGTATGGAATGGTATAGTATAATACAGTACAGTATAATATAGTATTGTACGGTACAGGATAGTATAATACAGTATGGGATGGTATGGTGTAGTACAGTACAGTATAGTATAATATAGTATGGAATGGTATGGTATAGTACAGTACACCATAGTATAATATAGTATAGTATGGTACAATAGATATCCCATAGTGTAATGTATTCATATAGGCGTGTAGTGTAGGGACATATATTTAGCCGTTCTCTCCTTGCCTTCTTCTCTCACTTATACACATATCTCCTGGTTCTTTTCTCCTAATTTCTACTTTTCAACTCCTCCTCAAACCTGCAGCTTCCTCCCCTCTAAACTATCTTGTAATTCCATTTGTCGTAATTAATTGCTCATGTTCAGTACCCGAACAGCGCTTAATCTGCCCTCCTCTGGAACGTAGCTCCAGAACGTCAGCCATTCAGCCTCACTGCTCCTGCAGCACCTCTGTGCTCCGTCTGTTTAGTGAGTCACGTCTGCAGGTGGATAAAGGCGGGAGTCAGGGCCACCCCGCTGTGTTCCCACAGGCCCAGACACGGTGTCCTGTGTGCAGCCTAGACTTTCCCTTCCCTGTTCCCTCTGCCAGACTCTCCCCAGACTCCCCCCCAGGCTGCCTCCTGCTCATGTGTCCCCTCTGCCCACCTGTCATCTCTTCACATTGTCCTGCCATAAATACCCTGTTCTCATCATCCAGTCATTCTTTGCAACCCTGACCAACACCGTTTTTTTGTGTAGCCTGTATCACATCTGGGGTTATATTACGATTTATTGATTTATTTCAGTCCTCCCATCTGGAACATCAGCTCCAAGGGGACAAGGACATTTCCTGTTTCTGGCCACATCTCTAGAACTTAGAGTAGTGTTTAGCACATAATAAAGTTAAATATTAAATTAATATTAGGTGAATATTTAAATCACGGAACAAAAAAGTTTGCTGAGTTGAAATAAATGATAATATAATAAAATATCCCTGACTTAAGGGTGACAACTTTCTTAAGGCTGTGGTGGCTTATGGAATATAGATGGCTGGCTTATAAATATAAAACCTGCCGTGTTGCTCTCATGAGGGAAGGGACAGCATGAATGTCCGGTGGGACCCTCTGTACCACACTTGCCAGGCTGAGGTGGGCAGCGAGCAGCCTAGATTAGCACTGTCCACTAGAAACCAAGGGAGAGCCCCAGTGAGAGCTGACTACATAATCTTAACCCTGACAGTAGCAACACTAAAAAAGGTAAAATTCACTTCAATACCATATTTTACTTAGCCTAGTATATCCAAAATGTTATTTCCACATGCAATCAATAACAAAACTATTATGAAAAGTTCACAATTGTTATATTTACTGTTTATATTCAAACTCCAAGGTCTATTTTATGCTTACAGCACCTTTTCATTCAAACTAATGCTTACTAGTCGCAGTGGCTGGTGGTTGCCGGGCTGGACAGAGTGAAGGTGGATACTATGTCTCCATTTCATTTACGTGTTTCATTCTCTCCCCACACAGTCTTACAGGCAACCTTCCTCCTCTTTTGAAGGTAACAACCATTCCTTTAGTGAGTGTCAGGATTACTACTCTCAAGATGCAATAAGAAAAAACGACTTTTCCATCTTACATAGATGGAATGCTTTTCTCTGTTACTTTTTTCCAAACCACAGAAGTCTCAGAGCACACAATATACAAATACTATTAACAGATAATCCCAGGATTTTTTTTGTGTGTATATGTTTTTTGGCCAGGGCTGAGTTTGAACCCACCACCTCCTGCATCTGGGGCTGGTGCCCTACTCCTTTGAGCCATAGACACCACCCATTCCAGAATTCTTTTAAGAGAAACAGAATTTCTAAATTCCGGAAGTTTCCCTTTTGATATCCTGAGCAGAGCATGGAAGTCTGAACGTGGCTTTCTGTCCCTGGCACTGAGAATCTGAAGGACAACTTATGGGAAATGCCCTTCTGCTCTGGAGGCAGGAAGGGAGAATGAAAGAAAGGTGCTATCATCACAGGTGACAGAATAAAAAACCTGTTAGCTGGGAGAGCAGAACTGGCCTGTTGAGGAAGACAAGGACCTCAGCAGTGCACCCCAGCCTCCCTCTGCACCACAGGTCCCTGCAGATCCCACAGGCTCTGTGGACACAGAAGGAAGCTGTCACGGGGTTTGCTCCAGCAGGAGGCAAAAAGACCATGCAGTCCACGGGATGAGCACCCAGGGGTGGGCAGGACGGTGAGTTGAGCTGAACCTTAAATGGCCAGAGCCCCATGGAGAGGTTGGGTGAGGAAACCAGGCCAGACTGTGCTCCCAGTGAGCTGAGAGGGTGGCGCTCACCTGTGACACCTGCTGACTAACTCCAGCCCTGCTGCGTTTCCCCCTCTGCCCACATCCTGTGCAATTATAAAGGAGCAGCAGGAACTGGGGGAAATCTGGAAAAACCAAGCCTTTCCCCCTAAAGGCACCATTTTACATTGATTGGCAAGTTCAAGTCCCTCTGAGGATTTCCCCCAATCTGTGAAACAGGAGCTTAATGAGATGAGCTGTCTCCGGAAACATGGAGACTGCCCCCTCTTCTTCCTCCCTCCCTTTTTTCCTTTCACACGTCTGGTTAGTGGCATATAATTTTTAGCTCCATTTCAAACAGTCACTGGGAAAGGACTAGAAAATTTAAAATACACTAATGGGGGCTGGTCAACTGAAAGCAAAGAGATAATTAGTCTCAACTGACTGACTTCAAAGCTATGAAGATGGCGAGTTTACAGAATTTCAGATGATTTAGAGCAAAGCTACTCAAACCTAATGCACACAGCTCATCACCCTGGGACCCTATTAAAATACAGTCTGATTCGCAGGTCTGAGGTGGCCTGGGGTTTGCATTTCCAGTAAATACCAGGAGGAGGTGCTGATGTTGCTGGCACGGGAACCACACACTTGAGTAGCAGAGACCTAGAAGATGTGACATTGCCAAGTCCCCACTGCAGGACGTGACTTTCAAGGGCTGGTGGTATTGGCATGGAAGAAAGTCACCAGAGGCCTGACAATGGGAGCGGTGGGGATAGAGGAACCAGCTGGGCTAGAATGTGCGCTCACACTCAAGGCTGGTGGCTTTGTAAATGGAAACCACAAATCTGAAAGGCAGCCCGTCTCCAAGCTACAGAGTGGGCGTTTTTCTTGCTGTACCCTCAGAGTCCTAAGTCCCTTCAGCTGCGGCCACATCTGTGGTGTAGGAACACCCAGGATCAGGCCAGCATGATAAACACCCCGTCTGCCCTTTGAAGGATTATCGAGCGACTTCTTCACGGAACAAATCTGATGGATGGAGCACGGCAACTCTGTCTTTGGGAACTTACGTCCTCAGCCGCCACTGTCATCACACTCCTGCTTTTCTTCATCATAGAGGTCGGAAACGTCCCCTCTCAGGATGTCTGTTATTTGATGAGGCTCTGGTGACAATTTTTAAGATCTACAGCAGAAAAAAACACAGAGAAAGAACAGTTCTGTATGCTTCATTAAATAAAAATACACAGCATGTTCTCTAAACCAACACTTCAAATGTGACAAGGTACTGTATAATAAGCAAATACCGCAATTTACCATGTCAATGAAATTCGACATGGTGAGAAAAGTTTATAAAACATAAAACTCCAAGAAGGTAGCGCAAAGCTATTTGGGGGAAGAGAGAGGGGATAGTAGGTAACAATTGGCTCCCAAATAATCAATCACCATGAAGAATGTAAAATAATAGCATTTGTGGAGGGCTTTCTACCTGACACAAGACTTCCCACAAAGGACTTCAATTGCTGCCCTAATGGTCTCCGAGATTATTTTTATCATTTTTTCCTGACAATAGAATAGAAGGTCAGAAAAATTACTTGACCAAAGTAACACAGCTAAAACATGACAGAGTCAGAATTTAAAAAATAGAATCCCTTAATACTCTAAAAAAGAAAACAAAGAAATCAATGCGAGAGAGAGATTAAAACACCTCAATCTCAGTTTTTACCCCAGTTTAAGCCTTTCACATGTGTGAAGTCACAGGGAAGCGGCCAAGTCAACATCACTGTCGTTAGGAAGAAGAAGCTTAAGTTTCCTGCTTAAATCACAGGAATCTGGCCCTCGTGAGATGCAGATTCTACAGTTCATGACACACGACCAAAATTCAAGGATGCACCGTGGGTGTGCAGGCTCCGGGAGGGGGGGGGCTAGCACTAGTTTATGAAGACCCAGACTCTAAAACTGTCATAATCGACTACAAGAGAATATGAAGAATTCTGAGAGTTTGATTAGAAAAGAGGTAGCCCCCAAAGCTACCAAATCAGAGAGAGGTTAACTCTGGTGGTTAAGCCAGTGGTTTCCCAGGATGTGAGTATGAAAAATGTCCCCACATGACTGCAGAGCTCCAGAAGCCAGCATATCCCTTCACTCTGCCCACGTAGACTCAGCAAGCACCTCCCCGGAGAAGTCTGCTTCCCTCGCAGGGAGATAGAGAGAGAGCACGAACGTGGTGGAGCTTAGCCGTGTGACTGGGAATGCTAAGTGGTGGTGTTGTCCCATCGCCTGGGAAACCAAGGTTGAATTTCTTGCACATAATTTGACTATATTATGCGGGAGTTGGCAGGAAACAGAGCAGCTGAGGCTGGAGGAGAGGAACACTGCCTTTGTGAGTGTTTCAGGGAGACGCCCCCTGGGATTTTCAGGTATATCGTTTAATATGCCAAGGAAGATAATTTCCTCAGCATACTCCAAGGAACGGACACAGCACTGTGCCCCTCCAGTGCTGACCCAGCAGCGACAGGCAGAATGTGAAGCTTTTACTCAAAAGTAGACAGTAACAGGGGCTTTGTCACAGAACTACAGTCAATTTGAGCGGCTCGATAGGTAGGGTTGAACCTGAAAAAAAGATACGTTTATACTCCTAAGTTTAGGGGGCAGCTCCTGTGGCTCAAGGAGTAGGGTGCTGACCCCATGTGCCACAGGTGGTGTGTTCAAACCCAGCCCTGGCCAAAAGCTGCAAAAAATAAAATAAAATAAAATATACTCCTAAGTTTAAAAAAATAAATTCAAATTTAACTTTTAAATGCCAGATGTAGAACTATGCATACTCAGTAATTATAACCCTGTAAAAACGTGAGCATTGGAAAATATCACATATGACAGGATGACAGTGGAAGTCACAGAAGGGTTATAGGAAGTTTTCTTTTTATCCCTGAGTAGATAGATTCCGTTTAGTAGAGATACCATAGAACAAAACAGTATTTAAAGACACAACTGTGGGAACGTAAATGCTCGGAGGGTAATACACGCAGGAAGATGCCATAATAGGAAACCCCCGATGGGCAGAAAGACAGAATGTTCCAGGGCAACATCAGCAGGTCTGTGGCAAGCAAGAGCATCTCTGTAAGGTCTCAGCCATGGAAATAGATTTGTTGTATGGTCCTTCAAGCATGAGAGCTTGCTGGATACATGCACGTACCTTCAACCAGGAATGCATCCTGGCTAAGAAAAAGTAAGATTGCAAGTTACAAGGCGGTTTTCCAAATGTTCTACAATAAAAATATGTTACTTTTATATTCAGAAAAAAAGCCAACATCTGTTATGTAAGACATGAAAAAGAAAGTGAGAAAGATAGATTATTATTTTCTGGCTGTTTCTGCTGGGCCCTCCCAGATCCACTGTAAACCCTGCTCTATCCTGGGCTGTGCCCTAAAAGGCTGGGCCTCAGGGACTGTCTACCCCTCTGTCTCCTGGGTGTGTTCAACCAGGGGACCGATGGAAGCAGGTGAGGGAGATGGGGAAGGAAGAGGACAGAGAGGCCCCCTCTGCTGGCCACGAGATTTGACTCTAGGTCACACTCCAACAGGCCTCCCCCCACCCCTGAGGTGTAGGAGGGAGCAGCTTCCTAGGGTCCCGGAGCTCCATCAGCACTCCGTAGTTCCCCTCAACCTTGTGGGTACTTTGTAAGCAGTAACCCCTTTACATACTCTTGGACCCCCCGTGGGAGTGCAGTCTACTTGCTGGTAGGAGCTCAACTGATAGAGATTCCTGCCACAACCTTACAAAGCCGGAGGGCAGTGTGAGAGCATCCCTGGTGGCTGGCAAGCAGGGTCTCAGTAAATACTCAGGGAATGAATGGATGCAACCAGGCAGAGTTCTAGACAGGTTTTAATACTTTGGGAAAGGAAGGTCAGCAGGTGTCATCTCAACTCTACGTCCTCACTCCCAGGAGGCAGTGGCCGCCCTGTGTGAGAAGGAATCACACACCCCTCTCATTCCTGACTCAGCGTTTCTTGGCTTCCTTTAGGCAACACAGACTGAGGATTTACTTGCGCCTATAAAGTAACCTACACATGTGATTCCACTTGTCTCATAAATGCAACCAAAGAAATCAAGGAGGCTCCATCCTCACGCCAGGTGAGGAAACCAAGTAAGTCTCAGCATACAGCAAGGCACACCCACCGCCAGGCTTCTTTCTGGCTCTAAAACCACATCTTTTAACCTGTCACTATACCACTGATCAGATCGTATTCACATATATTCAAAGTGGAAATGAATGAAACAAATTTGATTTCATTTTGTTTCTGCTGTTGGAAATGCATATTAAGTTGATGGCCAGCTTTCCTGGAGCCCCGCTCCCTATTAATCTAAGGACAAGAGGAATAATTTTAAAGGATTTAATGCAAATGTTGCTGGAGATTATTTTTCCACTATCAATTTTGCTTCTCAATAAATAGAACACCATATGCCTCATTAAAACAAAGCGTTTCTAAGAATTTCTAAGGTGATGAGCAAGTATATCGGCTGTAATTTGCACCCCCGGAATATTTTTAATAATTTTTCCTCTTTTTTTTATATTTCACCACTTAGAAGATGCTTTTAACTTAAATCATTAGCCTTCTATGACAGCTACTTGTGTTAAATCTCCCTTGTTTTTCTAAGTGGAACCTAAGGGGGGCTGATCGTCCCTGTTGCAGGCATCCCCTCTCTCATGAGTCTTCATTTTCAGTAAGCGAAGAACTCTCTTCTCCAACACCTCTCTGTGTTCCCTCCTCCCTGCACCCAGGGTCTACGGAGGTGAGAGTTGAGGGATTGGACAGTGATGACGGTGACAGAGCCCCTGGCTCCTCTGTCTCCCCCAGAGGCAGGGCCTGACCACATTTGTATATGGCTCTCCTTAGAGAACGCAGGGTCCTCTGATGACCTTTACCTACTGCTTTGGTTACAGTCGCCCTTTCCAGCTGAGAGGAAGAGCCTTTCTCATCACACTTTAGATGTCACTGTGCACTTCACGAGACAGAGAAATGTGACAACCATGGGCAAGTCTTCCTTCTGTTTCTTAACGGCCTGAACTGAGAAAATGAAAAAGTGGCGATTCTATGTCAGTCCACTAATCCTAAAGTAGGAATGTCTGAGAAGTCCTGCCCAGACCAGACCAGCATTAAGGTCTAGTTCAAGGAAGGGGGACGCCTGGTTGGAGCTTCCCTCTGACAGACCTGGGATGGGAGGGAGGAAGCCTGAGTCCCTGTCTCCCTCCCTCCTCACATACACACCTGGCCACGGCTACCTGCTTGGTTCTGGGCCTCAGTTTCCCCACTTGTCAAATAAAGAGATTGGATTGTTATCATCAATGGACTTTATGAAGCTAGCGAAATTTAACTAAACTAGTAGAAATAAACACAAACTATAAAAAAATCAACTCTCAAGACTCAACAACTGGACGAATGTGTCCAGAATGTGACATATGATGTCAAAATCCTCCCCTGAGTTTGCAGCTCCTGGTCTCACTGCAGAACTTCAGAGCTGCTGTGTTCAGTCACTGTTCTTTCTGATTTGCGTACGAGGGTCATGAACAGGACAGGCAAATGTGATTCCTCCTAGGAACTGTTAAAGTGGGTGCTGCAGATGACTGAGAGCAAACAAAGTTGAGAAAAACCTTCTATGCACCAAGGAAGGTCACATTTCTGTGTAAAAACTAACATTTAAATGTGAGCATTTCTTGGAAAGAAAAAGTCAGCTTATTCAATTAGGTAATTAAGCATCAAGGGCTTTTGTGATTAAGAACTGAAAATTTGGGAAAATTAATATGAAGTTAAACCATCGGCCTTGTTACTAGATAAGTGACAGAGCATAAGGCATTTCGTACAGATCAGGCAAATGATACTTAGAGTGAAGCATGTCTCCTGAACAAATACCTAAAATCAATTTCTGCTATAAAATGTATTCTTTATAAATTACTAATAGGGTGTAAATTTTAAATCAATAAATTTGATTAAAAAAAAGAATTTTTAGAACACAATTGGTTGGATGAAGGCTAATTCCCAACAATAACACAGTAGTTAGGAAGTAACAAATGAAGCCTGTATTTCTCCATAGATACTAAATGCCCCAATGGGTTTTCAGCGAATTTTACTGTAGTAAATATTGTCTATGAGGCAAAGTTATGAATTATTTTTCCTAATCTAAAAAAGGTAACTGGTACCAGCAATGAATCTTTTATAGTTTAAAATACCATAATGGAACGTATAATTGTTTTTTTAATCTATTTTGGTTCCATCTTAAATGAAGGGAAATGAGAGAAGAATTCTTATATTCAAATCAATTAATAATTTAATATTATAATCTCTCTCAACATCTGAGGGTTTTCATCTCTGAGTTATCACTGTACCAAGGCGAAGATGTGATTAGAGGAGGTTTAGGAAGGATCATGGAATTTTTACTGTCTCCTAGAAGGAACCACAGGAGATCTACAAACAGATGTAAGGGGCAACTGCGGCTGAAACACATTCAATTCACTTACGAAGTGTTTGCTGGGTGCTTGCTCCTGCTCAAATTCAGATCTTTTAATGCCACTTCCAGTGCTACTTAGTAACTTTCATAAACCTATTACAGACACTCTAGGATTCCAATTAATGTCACCAGCCTTCAATGAGAGTATAAAAGATTAAACTGTCTCCATGATCCAAAACCCCCGTTTCTACCCATCATGAATAGTGACCATTTCAGTTCATTTGCATCGTTTCTCAGTAACAACAACAAAAGATCCAGATCCTGCCACGTGGCAGGGACATGCTAGACGCTGCGGCTGACACAGAGATGAGTATGATATAGTCCTTGACCTTAAAATGCCCCATCTAATCTTGGGAGAGAAAAAAATCAATGATATTCATTCTACAATGCCGAATGACGCGTCCTTGGCTGGTGTCGGGCTCCCAGGGCGATAGAAGAGGCGCTATGGCAGGAACAGAAAAGGGTCATCAGGTGAAGAAATGAGTGAGCCACCTCTGTGGGCAAAAACCACCAAAGAGACCTTTGCCGAGGAGGCCACACTCATTCACGCGTTCTGTACGCAACCAGGGGAGAAGCCCTCCACCCACCCCTCAGTTCTCAAAGTTCCTCCCGTTACTCCCCTGCCTTACCCCCTTCATGGCTTCCTGGCATTTTGAGAACAATGTAAAGCCTTCCACGTGACGATTAGTCATCCTAGTCCCTACACATCTGGTCCTGACTTGCATTTCCAGCCTCAACTTTCCATTTTAGCTCATACCGCATCTACACCCCACCCTCCTGCCCCTCGCCTTTGACTCATTCACCTTTAGTTGAACTGGATTTGGTGTTTATCCAGCTTTTCTTGTCTCAGAACTCTTCCTGCCCTTTAATCCTGACTTTTCTGGCTAACTCACTCTTCAGCTTTAATGTCATTTCTTCAGAAAAGCTTTTACAGACTTTCCCCCCATCTCACAAGGTCTTGTCACATTGTTCTTCTTAGAATATTCATCACAATTATGTATTGACTTGTATGAATTCATAGCTGGATGCCTCCCAGAAGCTCATCATGAATCCCGTTAGTCACTGTGTTCCCTGTGCCGAGCAATAAACATTTGCTGAAAAAAATGTTTGAATGAGTATCACAGGTAGGCTCTGTGACTCTTCCTGGACACCCTAAAAGCATATGATAAACCAGAGGCAGCAGATGGAGGGAGCAGGAGGCAGGAGCAGGACGCTCCCAGACAACAAGCCCTGACAGGATACACAGTCTCACTCTCTGATAGAGACACAAACAGGCACCATCCTACAGTCCCTATAAATGTGTCATCTCATGCAATTCTCCCAACATCTTTATCACCATTTTATAAGGGAGAATTGTGAAGCACAGGAATGGTAAATGACTCATCCAAGCTCACTCATGTGGGAGACGGCAGAGACAAGATTCACACCAGGCATTAAGCTTGCTGGGCTCACAGAATCACGCAGTATCCTCTGCTGTCACTCGGAAGCAGCCGACAAGAATTATTAATCAGAGAAGAAGCAGTGACAAGGACAGGACAGGGCCACGCTACAAACAAAGCATGTGATAAAATCCAGCACCATTTTATAACCCACTGGCACCTGCTCAACAAACTAGGCTTAGGAAGAATATATCTCAAAATTATAAAAGCAATATAGGACAAATCCATGGCCAACCTCATAATGAATGGAGAAAAGTTGATCACATTCCCCCGAAGATAGAACCAGACAAGGGTGCCTACTGGAATTCCTGGCCAGAGCAATTAGACAAGAGAAAGAAATAAAGGGTATCCAACCTGAGAAAGAAGAGGTAACCCCCAGTTTGGGGTTACAAAGTCAAAGTACCCAAACCAGAAGCATTTCTATGTACTCCTAACGCTCACGCCGGGCGTCAGCACATTCACAGTGGCTACGAAGAAAATAAAATCCTTAGGAATACACTTAACCAAGGAAATGGACAATCTCTGCAAAGAGAACTACGAAACTCTGATGAAAAAAGCCACTGGTGGCACAAACAAGGGGAACACACGTCACGCTCAGGAATCGGTGGAATCAACACTGTGAAAATGTCTGCACTGCCCCAAGTGATTCACAGGTTGACACATTCCCCATCATATTTCACAGATCTAGAAAAAAGTAGTCCTATACTTCATTTCTAACCAAAAAAGAGCCCAAATAACCAAAGAAATCTTAAGCAAAAAGAACGATCCTGATGGCTTCCTATTCCCCTGACTTCAAGTTACACTCTAAGGCCATAGTAACCATCACAGCACGATCCTGGCATAAAACCTGAACACTAGAACAGAAGGGAGAACCCAGGGATGAAACCACCTGCCTGCAACTGACCGGTCTTCAACAAGGCAGAGGATACTACACACTGGAAAAAGGAAGCCCCAGTCAGTACACGGAGCCAGGAAAACTGGACGGCCACTTGCAGAACAGAATAGGACGTCTATCTCTCTCCATATACAACAGTTAATTCAAGATGGATCAGAGACCTGAATGCAAGGCTTGAAATTATAAAATATCTAGAACAAAATGTAGGAAAAACTCTTCCAGATATTGGCCTAGGCAAGCAATTTATGACTAAACCCCAAAGGCAAATACAGCAACATCAAAAATATAAATGGAACTTAATTAAATGAAAAGCTTCTGTGGCAGCAGAATAAATTATCAACAGTGAACAAACCACAGAATGGGAGACAACAGTCACCAACTAAGACATCAGACAAAGGGCTTACATTCAGAATCTATGCAGAACTCAAAAATCAGCCGGATAAAACCAAACAACACCATCAGCAACTGGGCAAAAGGAGGGGACAGAAGTTTCTCAAAGGAAGGTGGGCAGGAGCTCCCTGGAGGGAGGTGAGACTGGAGAGGGCATGGAGGCTCTGCACCCTTCTCCTACACCTTGCCCTGCACCTCTCCTTCTGTGTTCTTTAGAGTGAACAGTGAACCAGGAGAGTCTTGGGGGGGATGCGATGGCCCCTAGGGACACCAGCTGTTAGTGAAAAGGAGCTTCTTGAGGACAAAGCACCAGCTACCAGCCCCCTCAGGGTACTTCCCACCACCACTGACTCCAGCCACGACAGCAGATGCCAAGTTGCTTCTCCAACCACCGCAGGCTTCATCCTCCCCAGGGGTTCAGCCCCTCAGTTTTCATCTTGGTGTTTCCACACACACATTTTGGTACTCCAGCCCTGACAGCATGGGGACTGGTAGGTCCTATGGGGTGTGCATGACCGAGAGCCTGTACAGTGGGGTTGCCATCCTGAGAGAGGGGCAGAGACAACCAGAGTGTCAGCTGTCCTCCATGTGGACTCTGCCCCCTTCCCCTCCCTGCCCATTGCTGAGACAGACGACTGAGCTGGCCCCTCCGGAGTGGCAGCTGCTCCTCCCTGGGGGCACCACCACAGTTAGGTTTCCACAGAGTGGGGCTCAACCCGTCCTCTTAAAGACCTGAGCAGACCCCGGGGTGCTCAGACTGTTAGCTCCCTGCTCGCCAGCCCTCTGGGTACCTCTCATCTAACTGCTGCACCAGAGGAGGGCACAGCACCTCATCAGCTCTTGTGGAGTCCGAGGGCTGCCTCACCTCCCCACTGGGGAAGTTCGGGGTCCTCCCCTGAGAAGGTGGAGCCAGTCCCAGGTCCCCAACAGCCTGCAGCCTGTTCCTTCCATCCAGTGCCTCCTAATGGCAGGAAGGTTTGCTCAGAGCTCACAGCGCCGGCCAATGCACTGTCTCAGACAGGTGTGCTGGTTCTTCCCACAAACTCCACTGTGTCCCGGCATTAAAGGGCAGGTGCCCTGCAGTCCTGGGGGACAGAAAGTAGTTCAAAGACCTCCACGCTTGCTCACCACCAACAGAGAGGGAATCCGCGGACACACCCAGCTCAGCACTGCAGAGGAAGCACCACGCTGAGCATGTTACAGCCAAGGCCCCCGTGGAGAACCGAGACCCCCATCAAGGCACCACAAGCAAAGCCTCCCTCTCTTACCCAACACACGCTGCAGACACACACTGTGCCTGTGGCTAGAGCCACCTACAAGAAAGAAAATGCCAGAACAAGAAGCAGACAGCTGCCTCAGATGAGAAGGGCTTCCTGACAGGACTCTGGAGGTCTGAAAACAGCTATGGACCGAAAGCTCAGGGAACACCAGAGAAAACTCACCTTGTTAGGACGGCGGCCGTTACTGCTGCCAACACCAGAGCCCAGACTTGACCTTTGTACAGAGTGACCGAGTAACAAAAACACTAGTACTCACTAATTAACCCCCTTTTGTTCTGAAATAAAAACAAAAACAGTAAGTAAAATATTAATATTTTGTCATCCAGTCAGCGGCATGACCTGAACCGAAGCTCTAATAGCTTCTGGTCTATGATCCGTTCCACAACAGACCCTGCATTGGTCGCCTGTAAATTAAAGGGCTGTCTGGTTTATTTTGGTTGATCAAAGACTTTATTTAGACATCAGGGACTATCCCAAAACCAAACAAAAATAAAACAGCACCAGGAAGTTCACTTACGAATTCTTATACTCCTGTGCTGACGTGTTCGGTTTTTGTTCATTTTTCGATCATTTGTCCTACGGCCATTATAGATCACCTGAGGATGTGTGCTGGGGGGACGCTGGGCACCGGGTGGGCAGCACGGCTCCTCTCAGGACGCCGAGTGTAACCAGGGTGCCGGGGGAAGCAAACAGCGGTGCCACTATTCACACAACGGAGGCCCTTTGTATGGAGCAGCCACAGCAGGGACGGAGTCACACAGAGAGGCTAGTTACATCTGGACTCTTGTAAGGTAAGTGACATTTTGTCAGGGACACGAAGGAGCAGCTAATTCACAGACCAGATGAGACTCCTCACTGATCCTTTGCCACAAGTCAGAGCAGGGTTGGTGACTACGAAATCCGTAATGAGTCATTTTATTCTTCTAACCTTTTGTTTCTGTTACTGAAAAACAATTATTTGTCATGCTATATATTCCTATTTTGACACAATAATCCACGATAAGTATAAGAAAGTGTTAAAACATTGCATTTTTTTAGGGAGATGAGAACAGCCCTGTTTCTTTATCTGTTTTTTTGTTTGTTTTTTGAGACACAGTCTCACTCTGTCGCCCTGGGTAGAGTGCTGTAGCATCCCAGCTCACAGCAACATGAACCTCCTGGGCTTGAGCCTTCCTCTTGCCTCAGCCACTTGAGTAGCTGAGATGGATATTTCTGTGCCTATAAAGCATCTACAGTTCTCTACTGTCCACTGTGCTGAGTGTGAGCCAGTCCTGTGTGCGTCAGGAAGCTCTTGAAGCTGGGGCTGGAAAAGTCTGGTCTGAGGTTCCAGTTCCATCACAGATGCAACAGTGAATTTGAAACCCTGAAACTGCATGATTTATAAAAGCATACAGAATGCCTTCTCCCTCCAAGGGTTACTGTGAGCATCGCTGGCAGGTCACAGTCCCACAAAAACATGTCACTTAAGTCTTATTCTCCTCGCCTCCCCACAAAGGGGCCCTCTCTCACCTCACTTCCTTTTAAAAACCACAAATAAAATAACACAGCCCTTGGAGGTATTTCGGTTTGCATGCGAAAACCCCACACTGTACCCCAGAAGTGCATTAATGTACATAGCTACCATTCAATAAAATTAAAAAATAAATAAAATAAAATAAAATAACACAGCCTTACATAACTCTGCTTTAGAGATACTGATGTCTGAATTTTCTCATTACAGAAGGCAACAGCTGTCTCCAGGATCCGGGCAGGGGGCAAGATGAATCTGGCGAGGTAAGCATCGCACTCATCACAAAAGGACAAATTGTAGGATGAGGAGATAACATAAATCCCGAGATGGCACTGATGCCAAGTTTTTAGACTACAGTCTATTCATGGACAATTGCAGGAAATGACAGAGGTGGACAATATCGCCTGACCACAAATGCAATCTAGAATACCCTCCCCTGTGATTCATGAGTGAGAAGCAATACCTAATTAATTCTTTTCTTATAAAGCTAAATAACATTACCTTGGTCAAAACAATTTTGGTTTTGCCTCTTTGCATATTGTCATTATAAATGGGTCCCTGTCCTAACACAGCCAATCCAGATTGAAGAGTTTAGTATTTGTCCAGGTGACTGTTGTGCAGAAATTCTATAGAGAGACAAACTACATATATAATGGGAATGTAGATTAATTTTTTAAAAATATCTACAGACTGCAACTATATAATGCAAAATTTTTTATGGAATGCAAAGTTTATAGAAAATCTACTCAATTCTTAGGAAATTATGTATATTTTGAAGTTCCATTATTATCTTCCTTTTTATCTTTTTCCAGATGATAGACCATTACGATTTTCATTTGTTAAGCCTGTTAAATCTAGTACTATGGTAAGTAATAGTGAACAGAGAGAAAACGGGCTCCACTGTCATCTGGTCGTAACCGTTGATGCCTGATAGGGAATGAAGTGCTGGTCCAGCAGAGAGTCACAGTCTGAGACTCTGGGGTGCTGGGGGGGTCAGTGATGAGCAGCTGGCAGCACGCAGAGAGCAGTGCAGAGACGGGAGCACTGAGCACCCAGCAGAAGTCCACAGGTTCAGTCTAAAGGATGGATGGACTTTGCCAGAGGAAAACAGTTGGAAGAATAATCCAATCAGAAGAAAAGGCACAGAGATGTTCAACGTTGCAGTGTGCCTGGAGAGCCGCACGGAGTCTGCATGGCTCTTGAGACCGGAGTCTGCGGGGGAGTGGGGAGAACACAGCCGGGAAGAGGAGAGACAGACAGACTTGGAGCATAAAGGAGTAGGAGATGTTGTTGAAGGACTGTGAGTGAGAACACACCGTTCAGTTCTGCAATCAGGGAAGTGTGTTCGAGTGGCAATAAGAAAGTAATTTGAAGGGAGCAGAGTCTTGAATGAAGGATAACGAGAAAGCTAAAAGGATCTATCAAAAAGATAGGACCAAAATAAGGAGGCAATAGTAACGGGCCAAAGACGTAAAAGGCTTTCAGAAAGAGGCACAGTGGACACCGCGACATGGCCCAGACAGCCAAAGAAGATGAGGACTGGCAGGTGTCATCAACAGGGAGGTCAGGGAGCCACGGCTTCCTCTGAAAAGCCTTAGGAAATGCTGGGGCAGGAGCCTGATGTGAGAGCCCTCAGGAGGAAGCACGTGTCCCCAGTGGCCCATGCCCTGGAAAGATCAGTGTGTGTTCCCAAGAGGAATTAAAAAACATAAACAACACTATAGAACTGATTGGAGCTGGTGAGAAATAAAGTCTAAGACCAGTCGCTCACATCCCCAACCCCAGGACCAAAGAACTTCCTTCATTTCTGGAACAAAGGCCTCCCCCACTCTCATAAAAACCTCTAACAAATATTGGTCAGGAAGAACTCACTTTACTCAAAAACGACTGAAAATAAAAAAGGAAAGAACGTAAGATATATGCTGATAATTTTTTTTAAATGAGGGAATCAGAGATAAGTGAATGGAAGGCAAATGGCACCATGTGAAAAGTATTGTTGTGAGACTAGATAAAAAACATGAATGAAGCACACAGGCATTAAACTGCCTGGGCAAGTGTTGGGGGGGAGAGAGGGAGGGAG
>CAUYQV010036882.1:0-19980 GCA_963574575.1 Galagoides demidoff
CTTGGGAGGCGGAGGCAGGAGACTTGCTTGAGCCCAGGAGTTGGAGGTTGCTATGAGCTGTGATGCCATGGCACTCTACGCAGGTGGATAGCTTGAGGCTCCGTCTCAAAAAATAAATAAATAAATAAAAATAAAAATAAAAATCTTAAATCTACATTTAAGGAAATTAAACCACTTTTTATTCACTAACGAGATAGATTTTGCATAGCAGTTCTTAAACTTATCTGTTTCTATTTTCCCTACCATTCTCTACCCCTTGATTAGAAGGGCTCCATGCCTTCTGAAAATGTTCATAAAGGAGATCCGAGAGTTGGGCCTAAATGCCCAAGTTGGACCCAGCAGTCTTTTCTTCTACTTGGTGGAAAAATCTAAGATAGCTCTTATTTCCCACTTCCCTACCTTTGCTCATGCTGTTTTCTATACATGAGATGGTCTCTTATATACACCCTTATGTTGTTTTATTTTTATTATTGTGTGTGTGTGAGAGAGAGAGAAAGAGAGAGAGACACACACAGTCTCACTTTGTCACTCAGACTGGAGTATAGTCACTGGCTTAATTGTAGCTCACTCAACCTCTAACTTCTAGACTTAAAGAATCTTCCTGGCTCAGCCTTTGAAGTAGCTGGGACTACAGGGATGCCCCACCACACCAGGCTAATTTTTAAAAATTTTTGCAGAGATGGAGTCTTACTGTGCTGCCCAGACTGATCCTCAACTCCTGGTCTCAAGTGATCCTCTTGCCTTAGCCTCTCGAAGTGCTGGGATCCATAGGCGTGAGCCCCTATGCCTGGCCTTGCCCTTATGTTTGTCAAAAATCTAGTCTTTTAGTCTATCTTGACAGTTACCTTCTCTAAGAAACTGTTTCTTAAACCCAATCCAAAGGTACTCTCTTACTTTTGAAATATTATAGCATTTGTTTATACATTTATTTATTTATCTTTTATTGTTGGTGATTCATTGAGGGTACAAAGAGCCAGGTTATACTGATTGTATTTGTTATATAAAATCCCTCTTATAATTGTGTCCCACCCCCAAAAGGTGTGTCACACACTGTGACCCCCCCACCCCCTCCCTCCTTTCCTCTCTCCACTATCCCCTTCCCCCACCTTATATTAGGTCATTAATTGTCCTCATATCAGAATTGAGTACATAGGATTGTTGTGATGCTTTACTAAGAATAACGTGTTCCACTTCCACCCAGGTTAATACAAAAGATGTAAAGTTTCCAGCATTTTTAATGGCTGAATGATATTCCATGGTATACATATACCACAGCTTGTTAATCCATTCCTGGGTTGGTGGGCGTTTAGGCTGTTTCCACATTTTGGTGATTGTCAATTGAGCTATGATAAACAGTCTAGTGCAAGTGTCCTTACGATAAAAGGATTTTTTTCTTCTGGGTAGATGCCCAGTAATGAGATTGCAGGATCAAGTGGCAGGTCTAGCTTGAGTTCTTTTCTCCATACTTGTTAGCAGTCCCACCAGCAGTGTAAAAGTGTTGCTCCCTTCCCTCCACATCCACACCAGCACCTGCAGTTTTGAGCATTTTTTGATGTGGGCCATTCTCGCAGGGGTAAGATGGTATCTCAGGGTGGTTTTGATTTACATAACATAAGATCTCCAATTGTGAAAAAAACTCCAGCAATAGTTCAAATAAGCAGGGGAAGCCTACAGGAGGTGCTATTTATCAGAACACCCTTTGAAGATACTAACAAACCTGAGCCAAGTTACATGCCTCACCATGCATAGTTGTCATTCACTAAAATGATATTCTGCTTCATTTGGACTTTTTTCTTCTTGTTCCTCATCTTACTTGCTTTCTGTTGTTCATTAGGCCTCGGATGTTTGCCACAGCACATAGGAAAAAAGGCTGGCCATCTGGTGTTGGCATCACACCTACACGGAGTGATGAGAGAAAAGGAAAATGCTATAATAAGACTGCACAAGAAGGAGGCAGAAACTTCTTGCCAACTCTCAAGCCACCCGTCAATGTGAAGAGTGGTTAAAGAATCCTTTTAGAAGGTTCTAATATGCTGTCGCCAAATGAATATAATGGATGACCGTTTCAAATCCTTAATATTGTAGCAGTTTTTATTTTTAGCAACAACAAATGCGAATTTGATTGAACACATTTTAAGCATGTATGAAAAAATATTACCTTTTTTTCTTGCTTGATTAATATGGTTTTTATACTATCTTCTAATAATTGCATTCCTGGAAGACACCCAAGTTGATCAATGTACACTATTCTTTTAATGTGCAAGTTTCAAATTTTTAATTGAAAATTAGTCATGATTTTTCAATTTTAAAAATTTCAATTTTTAGTTGAAATTTAGTCATAATTTTTCTAAGGATTTGCAATGATGTCCAGAGTGTGATTTGTTCTTATTTTTTTGTTTCATGGTTTTTCGTTTGTTTGTTTTGTGAGACAGAGTCTCACTCTGTCCCACTGATAAGAGTATGGAGGCATCATAGCTCACAGCAATCTCAAATTCTTAGGCTCAAATGATCCTCTTATCTCAGCCTCCCGAGAAGCTAGAGCTATAGGCATGCACTACTATGCCTAGCTAACTTTTCTATTTTTACTAGAGACAGAGGTCTTGCTTTTGCTTGGCTGGTCTTGAATTCCTGAGCTCAGGCTATCCACTGCCTTAGTCTCCCAGAGTGCTAGGATTATAGGCGTGAGCCTCTGCCCCTGGCCTTTTCTGCTTCATGTTTTATTTCTGCTGGGTTTAGTATCAGTGTTTTAGTTGTTTCACTGACAATTATTATTTTTTAAATATTTATTGAAGAAAAATATACATATATAATTGATTACTAATTTAAGTGTACAGTTCAGTGGTAATAAATACATTTATATTATTTTTATTATTTACCCCCTCCTTGGATAAATTTATTTTAGCCTGGTTCATTCATTTCTGATTATTTTTCTTTCTTTTTTATTTTTGAAACAGAGTCTCAAGCTGTCACTCTGGGTAGAGTGTCATGGCATTATAGGTCACAGCAACCTCCAACTCTTGGGCTTAAGTGATCCTCTTGCCTTGGTTTTTCAATTTTTACTAGAGATGAGGGGCCTTGTTTTTGCTAAGACTGATCTCAAACTCATGAACTCAAGCCACCCACTGGCCTCAGCCTCTCAGAGTGCTAGGATTATAGACATGAGTCACTGCACTGACCCCTCATTAATTTATTTACTCTTTTCCACAATCAGTTAAAGAATTGAAGAAGCACAGGTTCTAGGAATGTAAGTAATACACAATAATCCTTTCCCTTAGGGATATTAGCCTGCTGAGAGAAATTAGGACACAATGTAAAAAGTCAGTTGGGCTGCAATAAATTGGTGAGGAAAGCAGCACTATCTCTGCACTGTGGGAGTGCCTCTTTCTTTTTCTGGATTAATATAAGGGTACATAGGATTAGGTTACACTGTTTGCATTTGTTAGGTAGCATCCATCCCTCCTATAGCTGAGTATGGCACTCTGCAGGTGGACATGGTGGGCACTTAAGGGAAAAGTCATCTCTTGATGTGTTTGCATTGTTAGAAATAGTGTTTTAATAAGTTTGAAATTAGTTCTTAATTGTTCCTTATAAGTAAGTTAGGAATTGAATTAATGAAATGACGGCAGATGATGGGCAAAGGGAACAGAGACAGGAGAGAAGTGGATCAGAGAAAAGCATGTACATATTCAGACTACAGGATCAATATTGAGCAAACCAAAATCTGTTGCAAGAGCAACAGCTTGAAACCTGGCCCTTTAAAATGAGGAGACTGTCTTGCTGGAGCTTCACCCCTTCCCCAGCACGACTGGGCTCCCAGGTCTCTGAGCACTGAGAGGCTGGGCTCTGCAGGTGGGACTGCTCCCTCAGAGGGAATGAGCACAGGGGTTTGGGAAGATTTACAAAGGGAAGGTAAAACACCTCTGCAGGAGAGAAAAAGTCTTTTGGGGAGGTGAGGGGAAAGTGCCCCTCCCCTCCCATTTTTCAGCAAGGCACTGCACTCCACTGCTCACCAGGCTTCCTGGGATTTGGGTGCCCTGGCCTAATGGGGGTCAGCCTTGAACACTTCCTGCAAGTGTTCCTGTCCCAGGCTCTGTTTGTGTTAGGATCAAAAATAACTTAGAGTGATAAAAGTAAGAGGTAAATCAGTGCAATTAGGTAGTTAATTAAAGAAATAGTTTGGATAGAAAATGCAAGCCCAGCAAGAACCATGATGTGATGGTTAGTCTCCCAACTTTACTGTATGTAATAAAAACAGACCCAGTCCAGAGCCAGGGACTGTCCAATGGTCCTCATACTTGGAGGTGGACAGTTACCCTGATCCAGTTCTTTAAAAACTTTCTCTTTGTGTCTCGACTTCTCATTTTCCCTCATCCTCTCCTCTCTGCCAGTCACTGGGATAGAACTCATCCTATAGTTTGGGGCTGGTCCCCAACAGCACATCTGCTGGGTGGGAGTCTCTTTTGGATTCAGAATGATGACTCAGCGTTCCTCAGGGGCATGAAAGAGGAGGAGAAAGTAGCCTTGAGTTGGAGCTCACAGCCTGTGAAAGGCAATGACACATGACCTAGTAGACTGGTGCACCTGAAGTGTAGGTCACAGAGAGGGTGGCACTAGGAGTGGGACTTGGAAAGGTCTATGTAGATAGGGCTGCTAACTTTAAAGAGTGTTGTCTTCCTTTCCTCAATAGAATGCAAACACTTTGAAGGCAGGGATTTTATCTTTTTTTCATTGTATTCCTACCCTCTAGAACAGTGTCTAACACACAGTCAGGGTTTACTAGCAATTTCTAGAAGAATTAAAGTAAATTCCATTATTGAATTCCTTGTGGGGGAGGGATATGTCAGCAAAAACTCAAGAAATCTAACGATGTGCATGGTGCTGTCTGAAGCAATCCTGGCTTTTCTTCTTTTTCCTTAGCAGAATGTATCCAGAATGTCAGCTTAGCTACTACTTTTATTTATTTATTTGTTTGTTTATTTTTGGATACAGAGTCTCACTCAGTCGCCCTGAGGTTTATTGCCATAGTGTCATAGCTCACAACAACTTCATACTCTTGGGCTTAAGTGATCCTCTTGTCTCAGCCTCCTGAGTAGCTGGGACCATAGGTACCTGTCACAAGGTAGAGAGGGGGGGTCTTGCTTTGCTCAGTAGCTCCACCCACTTTGGTCTCCCAGAATGCTAGGGTGACTGGCATGAGCCATTGTGCCTGGCCTGAGCCAGTACTTTTAAGTACTTCTTCCTTTGCTACCCCATGGGAAATTTCTGCAATGTTTCCTAGTGAAAAACTTATAATCACAGAGGATAGATTGGCTTGGATATTTGGGTAGATTTATAGTGCATTGAAAGGAAATTTTCCTCTAAGGGATATTAATTTCACAATAATTCATTCATCGGTATTGCATTTTTCTCTATTAATACATTGTTTTATTATTTTTGAACTTCAAATAATATTAAGGAAACATTTATGTATACTTGTTATGGAATTGAAATACAATTATGCCAAAATGTGAATTTAAGTGGAAGCAAACATACCTCTGAGTCCCAGAAAATAGTCTGTGTTTATTAGGTTCAAAAACGCTTTCATGCAGGTTAGATGTGGCACATGAATCACTGCAAACTCATTGAATTAAAAGTCAATGGGAATCAAATTGCAGCAGTAAAAAAGCCTTTCAAAACAGTCACAGAGACAGCATGGTACACAGACTGGTATAGTTCTGATTCTATTTCAGGAAGATAAAACTTAAGGGTTGACCTGGGCAAAGCACAGGTTCTCCTATGAAAATCCAGAACAGGAGGTTATTAAAGTCTATCTTAATAAATTGCACAAAAGAGGAAGTCTACAAGGTGGAAGTTATTTTTGATTGTTAAAGTGCAGGAAAATAAATCCATATTACACCCAATCTTTTGGTGAATTTATATCTTTTCTAAGCAATCAGAACATCTGATCATTTAGATCACACAGATCACACCCTCACTCTCCAACCCCATCATATCAGTATGAACTATGTGTCTGAAAGACGTCTAGAGGCTTCATGGAGCAAGTCCATTAGATATACCAGTGGGCTTTCTAAGAAAAGCAATTAGAAATTCCAGGATAAAAAGGTATACTCCTCATATTTTTTCTCTCTGTTCAAGCAATTGGAGAGTTAGGTTACGATGTCAAACTTCCTTTTCCCGAGGAAAATCCAGTCATGCTCCTTCTGTCCCATCCGGTTTGAGTTTGCCATTAGCTGAGTCAGATAGCAGTCTTGGGTCAATAGGAGAGTTCCCTGACTTCTGGAGTGGGTTGTTTTTTTTCTGAGAACAGTACAGCTTCTGCCTATGACATGATTGGAAAGTCCAGACCATTGCATCTAATCGTTGGGTATTGTTTTAATAAAACAGGCATACAGAATCTTGCATCTATACTTAGGGAGGAGTGAGAAAGGGTGGTTGTGATTTTGGGACAGGAAGTAATGAAAAAAAGGAGATCAGATTTTTCCATGGGGCAAACAGTCATGGTCAGTGAAGAATTTTGCTAGTGTGAAGAAGAGCAGTTGTGTGCTTGAGCTCACGAATTCCAGACCAGCCTGAGCAAGACCGAAAACCCCATTTCTAAAAATAGCCAGGCGTTGTGGTGGGCACCTGTAGTCCCAGCTCCTCGGGAGGCTGAGGCCAGAGGATTTCTTGAGCTCTGGAGTTTGAGGTGGCTGTGAGATATGACACCATGGCACTCTACCCAGAGGGACAAAGTGGGACTCTGTCTCAAAATAAAAAAAGACCAGGAGCAGTTGTTGTGAAGTTATTTCCTTAGGATTCTAAAGCAGTCTTCTCCTACTTGGCAAATGATGTACTGGCCTTCTACAAGAAGCCAGACTCCTTTGGTGGCTGCTAAACAGGACTATTATTGCTCAATTACTCAGAAGTGCATTAGTGCTTTTGCCCAAAGACTATTTATTTTACATAGGCACAAGATGAAAGAGATACCAGCAAAGAGGGAGGCTTCTAAAGTAAACTTAGTTGAAGTCATTTTTTTTTTATTCTTTCCCCTGCTGCTAAAGGGATACTAATTTTTTTTTTTTTTTGCAGTTTTTGGCTGAGGCCGAGTTTGAATCCACCACCTCCGGTATATGGGGCCGGTGCCCTACTCCTTGATTTTTATCCACAGGCGCCACCCAGGATACTAATTTTTAAAGAGTTCATCTGAAAAGATTAGAAACACTAGACAGTGATAATTTTTTCATTTTTTGCCATGAAGAAGCTGCTAATTTCGTAGCCTGTGAAAGAATTTATCTTTTTAAGAGCAATATTATTAGGATGTGATTGACTCATGGCCAGCTTACGTATTGTTAGTATTCTTTTTAAAGCATCATATTTTTTTTTTACAAACCAAATATCTGTTTATTATATTATAGAAACAAATTTAAATACTGATAGTTTAAAAGATTAAAGTAAGGTGATCATAATCTCAACACCTAAAGATTGTTGTGAAAGTCTTTTTGTACATTCTATACTGTGTATAGATAATGTCCCCCATATCTAATTTGTAGATTTTTAAAGCAAAGTATACATTTATTTTTTAAACTCACAATCTTCACTAAATATATTCTGTTCACTTTTTTTTGAGACAGAGTCTTACTCTGTTGCCCTGGGTAGAGTGCTGTGGTACCATAGCTCACAGAAACCTCAAACTCCTGTGCTTGAGTGATTCTCCTGCCTCAGCCTCCTGAGTATTGGGACTACAGGCACCTGCCACAATGCTCAGCTAGTTTTTTCTATTTTTAGTGGAGATACAGTCTTGCTCTTGCTCAGGCTGGTGTTGAACTCCTGAGCTCCAGCAATCCACCTGCTTCAGCCTCCCAGAGTTCTAGAATTATAAGCATGAGCCACGGTGCCCTGTAATTCTGTTCACTTTTCAATGACATAAGATACTTTCCTACAATTTCATGTTAAGGATGTGTGTGTGTGTGTGTGTGTGTATATATATGTATATACATATATATACACATATATATTCTATTATGGAGGTGTGCTATAACTTAACAATCTTCAAGAAATACCAGTTGACAGGCACTCTGCTAGGCTTACTGAAAGTCACTATAAATAAGACATAATTTTTGTCTCCAATGAGTTTACTATTTAATGTGGTATACAGACAAATAGCAGCCTTTTGCAAGCTAGGCAGTTAAAATAGTGATGGGCTGGGTTTATCACTTTTCTATTGCTGCTACGACAAATTAACACAAACTTAAAGCCTTAAAATGACACATATTTTTCTTTTCCAATTCTGGCCAGAAATTTGGAATCATTTTTTTTTTTTTTTTGGGAGATTCTCAGGAGGAATCCATTTCCTTGCTTTTTCCAGCTTTGAGAGTTGTGCTCCTTGAATTTTAGGCTCCTGGTCCCTTCCTCCTCCTTAAAGATATCAGCAAAACATCTTCAATTAGATGTTTGCGTCTTTGGTCACCTGCTTTGTTTCTTGGATAATAAAACGTCTCTCTCCCTCCCTATTTAAAGATGTTTGTAATTATATTTAAAACCCAGTCCAAAAATTCAGGATAATCTCCCTATCTCATGATTTTGCCAGAAGGCGCAATTGTTTTTTGTCATATGAAGCAACATTCACAGTCACTTTTCAAAAGAAGATATGCAAATAGCCTCCTGCTATATGAAAAATGGCTCAACATTTAGTCAGTAGAGAAATGCGAATCCAAACCACAATGAGATTAGCATCTTATCTCCTTAAGAATGGCTATTATTAAAAAAACCAAAAATAACAGACGTCAGTGAGGATTCAGAGAAAAAGGAACTCCTAGGTATACACTTTTGGTGGGAACGTAAACTAGTGTAGCCACTGTGTAATACGGGATGGGGATTTCCTAAAAACCTAGTTGGGTTAAATGTGAAATGTCTGATTTCCTTATGTACTGAGTTTGACAGTTGATATCTCTGACATTTCACTTTGACACTTCTTGTTTCATTTGTATTGTGAAGGTACATCCTCATTCTTTAAAAAAAAATTTTTGTAGCAATTTGTGTGAAACCATGGATCAGTTGAAAGTTTATGTTATTTTTGAATGTGAATTTTCTAATGAGGCCAAGACAGTGCAGACAGCTTGAAGTATCAGTGAAGTGTTTGGGAAGGATGTAGCTAATAGATGCACAGTAAGTTGATGAGAATTTCTGTTCTCATTACTTTAATCTTGAAAATGAATCATGTGAGCAACCTGAGACCAAGGTGGAGAATGATGAACTGAAAGCTATAGTGGAAGTGAATTATCTCGACCTGCACATGAATTAGCAGCAAAGCTTGATGTTACTATTCCGACAATATTGGACCATTGGAAACAAATGGGCAAGGTAAAGAAGCTAGATAGATGGGTACTTCATGAATTAAACAAGTATCGGATGAGAAATCATCTGGAAGCTTGCCTTTCTTTGCTGTTACAGCATAAAAGTGAACCATTTCTACACTGTATTATTATGTTAAATGAAAAATTTATTTTTTTGTGACAATTGCAAGCATTTGGCATGATTGTTGGATAAAGAGGAAGTGCTGAAACACAGTCCAAAAATCGAATATTCATCAAAAACAACAAAAAAGCTAATGGCATCTTTTGGGGGGTCCAGAGCTGGTATTATCCACAACCGCTTCACGAAACCTGGTCAGATGATTACAGTGGATGTCTACTGTACCCATTTGGATGAAATACTGAGGGCTGAGGACGCTGTGATTAATCAGCCAAGTAGAGACAGGCCAAACCTCTGTCAAGACAACACTACTGCACAATCAATGCTGCTCAAACTACAGAAGCTGGACTTGGAAACCATCATCCACCATACTCAGCAGATCTTAGACCAATTGACTCCCCCTTCTTCCAGGTTTTGGACTGCTTGTAAGAAAAATATTCAGTTCTCAACAAGCTAGGGAAGGTGCCTTGTACAATGTCATCACCACTCTAGGATTCTTAGCTGCTAGTATGTACAAGTTACCAGTACCATGGAGTACTACTCAGCCATAAAAATGGCAATCTAGAATCTTTCTGACAACCTGGATGGAACTAGAAACCATTCTAAGTGAAACATCACAAGAATGGAGAAACAAACACACATACTAAATACCAAATTGGAACTTATCAATTAGCATTTAAGTGCACATATGAAAATAAATCTTAATGAAACTCGAGGTGGGGGGAGACAGACTGTTTTCTCTTTAATTCATTACTTACACTGGGGTCAGAGATACCACTTAGTGGGGGCAGGAAGGGTTTCCCAGAGACTCTCAAAAGGGCTTAACTTGAGCCCACTTTAGACGGTGCCACCCTGATCCTGCTCAGTACAGTAGGTAATACCCTATTCCATGTTAAGCCTGTTTCTTGGCAGAATTTGGTGGGAGGGTTTGTTAGTGTATGGCCCATCATTTCTGTTTGACCTGTAGGCTGTGGTCTCCATGATGAGGGTGACCTGCATGTGACCTGTAGGGCCTGACTTACTGAGTAATTTTAGATGCAGAGAAAAGGGCACTGATACTCTGAACAGACCGTAGTAGTCCAAATCTGGGAATTATCTCTCGTAACAAAACCTCTGTGACTTCCGTGGTCCTCCCAGGCCCCATGGGGTAGGCTTCCAGCCGTCCACAGAAAGCATTTACAAACACCAGTTGGAACTTGTAATTTCTAGCAGCCTTAGTAGGTGTTTGAGTCAAGTCCACTAGCCAGTCTTCAAGAGGGCACATTTCCTTGCATTGTACTCCTTGTTTAGACAAGTAACATTCAGTCTTAGGGTTACTTTTAGCACATAGTTGGCAGCTCTTAGCAGTGTTTTGTATAACATTTCTTAGGTGTGAGCCTTCTAAATACAGTTGAGTCAGATCGCTAAGGCATCTTGGTCATAATGAGTCCCTGTATGTAGGTGTTTTAAGACTGGATACAACAATGGTTCTGGGAGCAAAATTACCTAATAATCATTAATTTTCTACTGTGTTTTTAAGTCCACAGTGGCGAAACCTCATTCCTGAGCTTGTTCTTCATCCTGTTTTTTATATTAGAGCCTAGAATCAGACAGACTCAAGTGACGTATTCACGGAAGTCATGCTTCCTGGCTGCCTGTTTGGCTGTTTTGTCCACAGAACAGTTGCCTTTAGCCACTTGGGAGTTGTCCTTTGATGTGTGAGGCAGTGTCTGAGCTACCTGGGAGGGCAGAGCAACGGCTTCCAACAGTGCTGATGTTTCTGTAGGGTATTTTATGACTTTGTTATTAGATGTTGGAGGCCCCCTGTATTTCAAAACTATTCTCTGTGTGTGGGCCACCATCAAGGCGTATTTGGAATCATTGTATTTATTTCCTATTTTGTCCTCAGCCAACTTCAAGGCTCTAGCTGGGCTAATCACTTCAACCTTCTGGGTTGAGTTCCCAGCGGGGAGCACATGGGCTTTTATTACTCTGTGCTGACCACAGCATGCCCAGCTCATCATTTTCTCTCTTCCAGGAAGCTGCTCCTGCTCATGTGCGATTCCCGGTCTGGTAATGACAGTGGACAATCTGGAAAGTCTAGGGGACTAAAGTACATGCTGTTGAGAATCTCTAGACAATTGCGTTTTTTCTTTTATTTCAGATCCAGTAGCAGGTAACACAGTAGCAGGGTTTAGTGAAAAGGTTGTCTGTAAAGTGACATATGGATTGGCTGAAAGAATGGCCTGGTAGTGTCCCAGCCTTCCTGCCATTAGCCAGTAGCCTCCCATTCTGTTCCAGCAGGGTGAGCACTTGATGCCGAAAGTATCCCCTAATGGACTATCCCAAAGTGAATTTTTCTGCTTCTTGGAGTATATTGCATGTGGCAGCAACTGCCCGGAAGCCAGGCTGTCACCCTTTAACAAACAAATACAAATGTTTTGAAAAATATGCTATGGGCTGTGCAGAGCTTCCGAACATTTGGATTAGAACCCCCAGTTGCTACTCCTTGTAAGAGTTAAGTATCTGTAGTCCTATCTGATGTCTGCCCACACAGACTTGGTTACCTTGTTGTAGAGGTCCAGTGGGAGGAGTTTGAAGAGTTGGTTACCACTTTCCTCTGAATGGGGGAGGAGCATCTGAAAACACAGAGCATGTTCAGACAGAACCTGTAGGCAGAGTTGTTGTTTTTCTGGAGAAAAAGTTACTTGTGCATTTAATTTACAAAGCAAGTCCCGACCTAACATCCGGATGGGGCATTCATGCATCCCTGTGTATAGAAAACTCTATCTTAGTTCCAGATCGCCCATCAGAGACTCTAACTGTTGAAGACAAGCTTTGTGCTGTGATTTTCCAGTTACCCTTGCTGTACACACTGTTTGCCTTGTGCTCTCGTCCAGTTTTATATTTAACACAGAATGTGTAGCTCCTGTGTCCACTAGAAGTCCATTAGTTCCGTATTGTCAATTGTACCTAGGCTCCTGTGGAGATGTTACAACAGGACTGGAGGGGGAAGGGGAGCCCTGGGCCCCTATTGTCCAAGTCACAGTCCTGTGCTAGCACCTGACATGAAGATTATTCTCCGTTTCCTCCTGCAGTTCCTTTTTTTTTGGCTTGGAACAATCTGCCTTCCTCTCCTCATGAGCAAACTGATTTTTGCCAAGAGGAGCCTGTTGCCCTGACCTGCAGTGAGCGTTTTTTCTGTTTGGTGATGTCCCTTTCCCACAGTGTCTATGTATATGATCGGCTCCTCTGGCATGGTGTACTTTAACGTCTACATCCCCCAACTGGAAGGGGTTTGTGGGGAAAAGGAGTTGATTAGCCTTTCTTGCCTGAAGGCCAGCAAGCGTGATTAAGTTGGCAGGTGCCATGTTACCTTAACTAATTATAATTAAACAATGCGACATTCTTATATAATTAGTTCTTGACCTGGAGTCCCTGCTCCTCTGGCTCCCAGGCTTTCTGCTGTGTAGACTTCTGGTGGACTTCCTATGGGGAAGCTTCTTAAGCTAGCTCACCTGCCCCAGGGGCTGAATGAAGGTGGATGTCCCCCTGCTTGGCCGCCATGAGCTGAGTAAAGGGCACGTCACAGCTACCTGCAGCTCCTCAGCGTTCCTCTGGTCTGTCTGAATCCAGTGCAAACCTCCCCAGCTCAACCTCTGGCACTACAGGGTTCATCCCAAACACACCACCTAATTTTTGCAATTTTTTTCTTAATATCTGTAGTGCTATGTAGAATGAAGGTCATGTTGACCATGCTTATATTTTCAGGGGCTTCTAGACCTACATCTCTGTTTATAGTAGGCTTGATATATATATTCTAAAATTTCAGAGGACTCAGCAGTAGATTTTTGGGAATCCTCTTGGACCTTACTGAGACTGTTTCTTTGGTACTCTCTTAGTTCAACCAAGATACGTTTCTTTACTCATAGTCTAATAGGCTTCCCTCCATTATTAGGGTTCTAGTTGGGGTCAACTGAAAAAACTGGCCCTGCTCTTTCAGGGGGCCCATTTGCGTCCTCCTCATGGGGTCTCTATGCTTCATCACCTGCCTTATCTAAAACTTGCCTCTTTTTGTCGTCTGTTAACAGAATATTTAATTGAGCCTGAATTTCAGCCCACATGGGTGGGTGGGTAGGGAGAATGGAAATAAACTATTCATTCTCTGGAGATCTTCCTGATACAATGGATGTAAGTTTTTTCAGTATAACAAATTAGAGGGTAAGAAAGCTCTAAGTCCAGTCTAAGCCCAGTGGGTTGCCTTCCATTACTGAATCTTTCTACTGGATTTTGACTTATTAGGATTGTCCTGCCCCAGGACATGCCTGCAGGACTACAGCTGAATTAGGAACACTCCTGGGTTTTGAGGTGGAAGACCATTCCAGCACCTTCTCCATACTGTGATGGGGCTGTTGCCCCTGACACAGTCCCCCTGGAGGAATGGGGGCCCATTTCCCAAGGGCTAAGAGTCTTGCCACTATTGGTAGTGGGGTACTCAGGGAATTAATCTGACTTAAGTCTTTATTATCTTTTTCTTCTTGTGTCTTACTTTCCAGGTATGGCTGTTCTTTCTTTACCCGTGACACCATCACATTGGAGCCCTTATTAGTTGAATCCTTCTTATGTAAAATCATACAAGCCTGAACATAGGGTATTTTGCTGTACTTTCCTGATCTTTGACAGAACACAGGCTGCCAGAACTTGAATAAACTACCATTTCTACACCAATAGTTACCTCTTGTGTCTGGCTCTTGAATAGTGGGTAGCCAAGCCCATGTTTCCAAACATGGAGGGCTGTATCCAACCTGGCAGGTAGAATGGTGAGAACCCTTCATGCTCCAAGGATAATAGCTTTAACCTCCAGAAGTTGCTATCTTTCCCGTTGCTTTCTTCTGTAGGTGCTACTGCTGTAAAGTACTGGGCCCTGCTGACATGCACGAGCCTAGTTCTCTCTGATTCAGTTCTTCTACCCTCTGTCCTCTACTCTGGCCCCTTTAGAGGGCTGTGCTTGAGTGGTGTCTAGGTCAAATAAAATACAGAAACAAATCTCTGAAATTAAAACATTTTAATCGGGAAGAAAGAATTGCAATTCAGGACATACATACAGAATGAGTGGTCTTTGACGTGCATGTCTGAAGAACAAAGAGAAGATTAGATGTTTTATGAAAAGGAGAAATCTTACGAATTGCTCCCCCAAGCAAGTTTATGGACACTATTACGCCTTTGGAGGAGCTGGCAAACTCTGACTGGTGAACTACAACAATGGCTAAAACTGGGTTTTGAATTGGAGCAGGTTGTTTCAGTAGCCAATAGATAAGAGTGGTTTCAGGTCACAGAGGGCAGTTTCGGAAGCCAGGCTGGCAGATTACACTCTGGGAACAACGCCGTGTGTCTGAACTGCTTTTTCCCACTGACTTCTTGACTCTGCTTTAGTGGAACATGACAAGAAGGACCCAGTGTGTAAAAGCGACCTTCACCCTGAGTGTGGTCTCTACGCCCCAAGCTAACGTCCTCAACCACCAGCAGGGAAGCCGCTCTGCAATCAGTTACATTTGGGTGTTCACGAACCCTGACATACTTACACTTCCTGGGCTCCCTCCTCCATAAACAATGTTTAAAACATATTTTACTATTGAGTATGTATAAAGACATGTAAAATCCAAGCTGTATTTGTTGTTATTATATTCAATTTTCCTTCTAATTTTAAAAGAATTGACGTTAAAACATTTTCATGGTCCCTAGGCTCCTGGTATTACATTTTCTTATTTCTCCCTTAGGGGAGAACCTAAATTTCTAGAACTTTGTTCTCTCCGGGGGTAGAATTTTGAGTCTTTAAACACTGCTTGGAAGCCTAAATAAAGTATCTTCATTTATTCATGATGAAGTCTGTGCCCAAAAAACCAAAGAGAGTTTTTTTTTAATCTTTTCCTTTACTTGTCCCTTTAAATTTTGTATCATTTGAATAAGGGACACAGCTGGAAACAGAGTGGGGGCCCTCCTGCCAGCTCAGAGCCTTTCTTATTGACTATGATCTCTTCAAGACTCAGGGTTGAAAGCTGCTTAGCAAGTGCCTTGGACACAGTGGGAGGGAAGTGAACAGGTGAAAGCTCACCAGTATATGATTAGTGAGGGGAAGAGACTTCAGATGACTTGGAGCTATTTGCTGATAGCGTCCCTATATGCTCAGAATCACTCTACTCAAAAAGGAATCAACAGAAAATATGAAAGCTGGCGGTTTGGACTGAGTATCATAACAAAGTTCTAGGTTAATCAGTCTTAATGAGAAGTGGCAAAATTTTCAAGAATGAATAGGTTCTGGGTTCTTATTTTGGGAATCATTTTTTTTTTCTATATCACTAGTTTTCTTTTCCTTTTGTTTTAGTTCATGTCTTCTATTGATTCATACATAACTCTTGTCTTTTGATTTCTCAAAGCAGTTCCATTTGCCACAAATACCTATCAAAGTGGCTGGCCATAAAAACTCCAGAACTCCAGCACCAGACTCAGTGCCTGTACCTCAGCAGCTGGGGCTCCAGCCACATACACCAGAGCTGGTGGGTTTGAACCCAGCCTGGGCCTGCCAAACAACAATGACAACTACAACAACAACAACAAAAACAAAAACAAAACTCCAGCA
This sequence comes from Galagoides demidoff, assembly GCA_963574575.1. NCBI lineage: Eukaryota > Metazoa > Chordata > Mammalia > Primates > Galagidae > Galagoides > Galagoides demidoff. The sequence goes on from CAUYQV010036882.1 coordinate 16,067, forward strand.
CTATGTTCATCTGAAGGACACTCTTGATGAAAGTGACTAACTCTGCCATTCTCATCCTCCTGATAGTCTTTCAAGACAGCCAAATTAACCTACTTTCTCTTATGCTTATTCGTGGAAGTGGTGTAAGATGTCTTCTTCCTTTTCTCAGCACCACCACACGTATCAACACAAGACGAAGTACAGACTCCTGAATGTTGTAGTCAGACAATGTACATCCATCTTTCAGTTGTTTGCCAGCAAAAATCAGTCTTTGCTGATCAGGAGGAATTCTTAATTGAATAATTACCACAGAACCAAACTTGGTGGCTAGGCTGAAGCTGAAGGTTATCTTCTGTTTTTTAGAATTTTCTTCAGGTGTTGAATTTGGGAGTTCTTTATGTGGTTAATATCCTTAAATCGTGGTATTTTAGCACATGCAGTGATTTACACTGGATTTCATAAGCAGAGCCTGAGAAATGCCCATTCAATATTTTAAGAGATGAAACATGCCCCATTTTAATAATTTAATGTACCAGTAGCAAAAAAAAGTATACTTATATTTGAAATTTGAAACACACATTTTAGATGGAAAAAACAAGCCCAATGCTTTAAAAACTGACTTGGAAATAGAAATCATCTGGGTTAAATTGGTGGACTCCACATTTTTTAATATTAAACACTTGAAAAACTATTTCAGTTATATTCATTAGTGACTAGATGAATGATTGCACCTAAGTAGTGATGAACTTTGTCAAATTCAAGGGAATAGGCCTTGTGGCATTTTGTAGACCTTATACTTGGCCTAGCACCATTCTACTCCATTTAAATTAGTAACATGGATAAAATTATAACACCTGAAGTTTGTCAAATATGTGAATGACACGCTGGAAGATTCCAGATTTGAGGAAAAAGAAGATTTTGAATGCCTGGACTTGGAAGTAGGAATGGACTTAAAAAATTTAAGAGGAATAAAGGAAAACTGTGATATATGGGCCTAAAAACCCAACTTAATTCCTTGAATGTAAAAAAGAAGAAGGAAAAATGACACAGGTATAAAGACAAAGGATTTGTTAACTAGTAAATATCAATTCAACTATGTATATGTGACTTCTAATAAATGGGTTTTTATTGTCTTTCTTAAGTATAAGGGAGGAAATGCCACGTATCCCAACAGTGTTGGGAAGACCCGACTAGGAACAGCATGTCCAGTTATGGCTAATATACTTTGACAGGAATATAGAACTTGCTTCTTAAATAAGCATCGAAGGAAACAGTAATTATTCAGATGCCAAAAAAAAAAAAATCACCAGAATCAGGAGAGTTGCATGGAAATATATAAAATGCCATCATGAGGAGGAGGGACTAGATTTACCCTATAAGCTCTATTTGAAAGTTTTGGAACCAGGACCAATAGATACATATATTACGGAGAAATAGATTCTCAAACTAATGTATGAAAGTCTGATAGTACTGTTTGGAGAGGAAATAAATTGCCTAAAGAGGCAATTATCTCTCCCTTTATCAACAGAAGTATTTAATCACGAGATAAATGTCTATCAACATTTTTATAAAAATTTGAAGCACCAGATGCATAGGTATTCCCTTCGACTCATTCAGTAATCACATGACATCATATTTTAAATAATTAAGAAACAGGTTACATAGAGGAAATGGAGAAACAGTTCCAGGAAAAGTATTAAAAGCATTAGGCCAAGCAAAGACATTTCATTTTTAAAGGGAATCTAGGTGTTTGAGTTGGAAAGACATGATCCAGGGGCGAGAAAGAGCAGGTGTTAGTTTGGGAAGTAGGCTCTGGGAGACGGGAGGGATGATTCTGGAGAAGCACATTTCTGAAACTAATGAAATGTTTGTGAGGATGGCTAAGCATGAAAGTTACTGATTTACATTCCTTCTCAATTTACCATAATTTTTCTTCATAAACTAGAACATTGAGTATTTGACTTAGGGGGCAGAGGATTAAAGAAGAAAGAGGTAAAAACCAGCCCCGTTTGATACTGTTGCTGCAACACTCTTGTCTTTCATAGCATAGCAAATTTCTTTAATATAATTTCCAGCAGAACTTGGTTTGTTTCTCGTATGGTTCCTCCTATTATAACCTGACTTTTCTCCTGTTTTAATTCAAGTCTTTGTCCGTTCTGAAGATCTTCCCTAAAGAAAGGAGTTGTAGATTCTAATCCATTGATCTTATTATCATATTTAAGTGAAGCAGTCTTTCCAAAATGCAAAACATGACTAAAATTATTTTTGGAATTCAAATTGGAGCAAAACAAAAGTAAAATTGTTTAATCAAACTGAAGTTCAGAGACTGTAAATTCTGAAGATAAGTGTGGCAATCAGACATCAGGAAAACAGCTGTGAACTTAAAGGGAAATTATTTTATGAACAAATCTCCAGTGTTTCTTAAAGCAAAAGGTCTTGAAATTCACCATGAATAAAAATTGCCTGGAGAGTTTGCTAAAACAGATTTCTAGACCTCAGCCTTAGAGACTGAGTCAGTAGGTCTGAGATAGGAGTCATGAATTTTCATTTCTAACAAGCTCCTGGTGATGCTAATGGTGTTCGTCTGTGGACTATACTTTTTGGTAGCACTGTCTTAAAATATGCTATAAGAAATAATCTGGGCTTGGCACCTGTGGCTCAAGTGGCTAAGGCGCCAGCCATATACACCTAAGGTGGCGGGTTTGAATCCAGCCTGGGCCCGCCAAACAACAATAATGGCTGCAACCAAAAAATGGCCGGGCGTTGTGGCAGGCGCCTGTGGTCCCAGCTACTTGGGAGGCTGAGGCAGGAGACTCACTTGGGCCCAGGAGTTGGAGGTTGCTGTGAGCAGTGAAGCCATGGCACTCTACCAGGGGGATAGCTTGAGGCTCCGTCTCAAAAAAAAAAAAAAAAAAAGAAAGAAATAATCTGGGTGGTGCCTGTGGCTCAGTGAGTAAGGCACCAGCACCATATACCGAGGGTGGTGGGTTCAAATGCGTCCCTGACCAAACTGCAACAAAAAAATAGCCAGACATTGTGGCGGGTGCCTGTAGTCCCAGCTACTTGGGAGACAAGAGAATCACCTAAGCCCAAGAGTTGGAGGTTGCTGTGAGATGTGACATTATAGCACTCTAACAAGGGTGATAAAATGAAACTCTGTTTCTAAAAAAAAAAAAAAAAAGATTATTAGGTCCCTTTCTGGAGAAACTGAATCTTAATCTTTCATTCTCCTTATTACTTCTATGATTATTAGCACTTTCATATACTACCTATATGATTTCATTAATAATTAAAATATCTTCATTTGAATATTACAAAATGAAAGATTATACATTATAGATAAAAAACAGTACTTATCACATGAAGAAATTTATTTTCAAACTGAATACAATTAAAAGATAACTATCAAATTCTTGCTCAATATTGTTTCTGGAGTTCTCAGCCCAAAGCCTTGTCTGTTTTTGTTAAAAAGGGGGATAAAAAGGTGACAGCACAAAATTGAGATATTCTCCTTTATTTAATCAGAAAGCTCAGAAAAGAACTTCCTTACTGTATAACTCAAATGTTATTTAGTACTGTCTACATAATTGCCTAAAATAATCCCACTTACTATCAGCTGTACTATATCTGGGAAAGGTGATTTAAAGAAAACATCTTTCCACAGAACTATACACTAAAGAATTATTTAGAAAGTGCCTGTTCTGAGCGAGATTCTGTCCTATCACTGGTCATACTTAGCTTCATCTCTCCTAAACATCCCTGCTAGGAAAGGATGAGAGCTTACTGCAGATTCAATTTTTTTTTGAGACGGAGCCTCAAGCTATCCCCCTGGGTAGAGTGCCATGGCATCACAGCTCATAGCAACCTCCAACTCCTGGGCTCAAGCGAGTCTCCTGCCTCTGCCTCCCAAGTAGCTGGGACCACAGGCGCCTGCC
>CAUYQV010036884.1:0-12922 GCA_963574575.1 Galagoides demidoff
TACTTGGGAGGCTGAGGCAGGAGACTCGCTTGAGCCCAGGAGTTGGAGGTTGCTGTGAGCTGTGATGCCACAGCACTCTGTCCCCCACCCTGGGGGACAGCCTGAGGCTCTGTCTCAAAAAAAAAAAAAAATACCAGAAAAATAAGTTAGCAGTGGTCTAGGTATGTAATAGAGAATGTCTGGCTGGACATGGTAGCAAAGTTAAAATGGGCCCCATAGGAACACGCATGAAATCATTCCATAACCCCAAAATGACTCCTATAGCCACGCTAGCTACAAAGGAAGCTGAGAAAATGTGCAGGCCCTGTTCTTGACCCTGGGAATACAGCGAAAAACAAAAAAATAGGCCAGTTCTACGTCTTCCTGGAGCTTACAGTCTGGTGGGGAGACAGATAACAGAGCTAAAGTAAAAAATTAGAACAGCTGGGATTTGTCACCCTGTTGCATGAGTCAGATACTACTTACAGCCCTTTATACATATTGATTCTTTTCTTCTACAAAACAACTCAATGAAGTACCTACTACTGTTATCTCTAAGTTGCCGAAATCTGGAACACAGAGCAGTTGAATCTCTGGCTCCAGGTCACCCAACTAATTCCAATTTAGCAACTCTCGGATTTGCATGAGAATTAGTAACACCTGCGGCACTTGTGAAATCTGTGCATATTACCAAGTCTTATCCCAGGAAATTCAGATGCAGTAGGTATCATTTGAGACTCAAAAAATTTTTTTTTGGCAAGCCCTCCCAGGCGCTTCTTCTTTTATTTTTTGAGACAGAGCCTCAAGCTGTCCCCCTGAGTAGAGTGCTGTGGCATCACAGCTACAGCAACCTCCAACTCCTGGGCTCAAGTGAGTCTCCTGCCTCAGCCTCCCAAGTAGCTGGAACTACAGGGACCTGGCCACAATGCCCAGCCATTTTTTGGTTGCAGCCATCATTGTTGTTTGGTGGGCCCAGGCTGGATTCAAACCCGCCACCTTAGGTGTACGTGGCTGGTGCCTTAGCCACTTGAGCCTCAGGCACTGAGCCCCAGGTGCTTCTTCTCTGTATTGCTCTCCACAAGAGGAATTTGTGGCCACAGAAGTCAGAATGGTGGTTACCACTGCGGTGTTATGAGGGCAGAAGTAGGATGGACACAAAGGAGCTGGTCAGGGCCTGGAAATACTTAGCCTTGATGTGGGCGGGCAGCTCCGCTGGTGTGCACATATGTAAACATTCATCAAGCAATGAACAATAAATATTGCCCTAAACTGCAGTGCCCTTCTGGACCATTACCTAGATTGGTATAATGAAGGTGAAATGATAGCATCCTGGGGGAGTCAGTGCTTTACATGAGAGAGAGAATAACGTCTTTCTGGAAAGGTGACATTGCATTTGACCCTGGATGACCTAAAAGAGCCAGTCCTGCAAAGCCCAAGGAAAAGCAATCTAGGCAGAGGGAAGAGAGGGTGCAGAATCCCTGGGTCAGCAAGAGCTAGGCTTGTTTATTTGCAAGGAGGCACTCGGACCACTCCTGCAGCTTCTGTCACATCCCTGTTTTGTGGTCCTTGGAGAGCTTATCACCATTTGATTATTTCATGTTGTCTCCCTCCCTTGCCTCTAGCCAAGTACTGCTAGAGCCTACCCCCTATCCATTTCCACCTTGGAGGACAGAACAGGATCTGGCATACTTCAAATACTTAGGAGGTCTGACAATAAAGTTCCTAGATGGTCCTAGAAAAAGGTATGCATAGATGCCAGCATCTAATCCCCCTTTCTAGGCTGGGTACAATGGCTCACACCTGTCATTCCAGTACTCTGGGGGGAGGGGGGCTAAAGTGGGTGGATCACTTGAGCTCAGCATTTAGAGACCAGTCTGAGCCACAGCCAGACCCCATCTCTAAAAACAGTCCGGCCTTGTGGTGGGCACCTGTAGTCCCAGCCTAGAGAGGCTGAGACAAGAGGATCACTTGAGCCCAAGAGTCTGAGGTTGCTATGAGCCATGATGCCACAGCACTCAACCAAGGGTGACAAAGTGAGACTGTGTCTTTAAAAAAAGGCACTTTTCCATCGAACCAGTTCACGAACTTAATTGTCATGCTTTGAATGACAATTCTGATGGCCTTTCCAGAAAAAGAGCCCCAAAATTGCTTTGAAGGGTAGACTGGGCACTGGAATCAGCTTATAGCCTCCCAAGGGAGTACGTCAACAATGAAGTATGTGGCACTTGTTCCAGGATGAGTTCGTGAACTTAATTGTCCGACCAACCTTGTGTCAAAAACTATTTGCAGAAGGAATGAACTAACCCTTGAAGGAAGCAGCAGCTTGTTATGCAAGCTGTATTTACTGAGAACCTACTGCACTTTAAGTACTAGGTCAGCTCACTGAAGAGTGTGTTTAAATCTCCACATTCATGGGTACTTAGTGAAAGTCAACCGGGGGCGGCACCAGTGGCTCAGTGAGTAGAGCGCTGGTCCCATATACCGAGAGTGGCGGGTTCAAACCCGACCCCGGCAAAACTGCAACAAAAAAATAGCCAGTGTTGTGGCAGGTGCCTGTAGTCCCAGATACTTGGGACGCTGATGCAAGAGAATCGCCTAACCCAAGAGGTGGATGTTGCTGTGAGCTGTGATACCACTGCACTCTACCGAGGGTGACAAAGTAAGACTATCTCTAAAAAAAATAGTAATAATAAAGCCAAGGGGAGGAGGAAACAGATACTATAGAAGCATTTGATCTTTGTCTACGCAGACAAATAAACACATACATGGAGATACTGGAGATCCATAGTTTGTGCTCCTGAATGTGTTTTAAGAAAGGAAGAGCAGGCTCGGGGCCTGTGGCTCAAGTGACTAAGACGCCAGCCACATACACCTAAGGTGGCAGGTTCGAATCCCCAGCCGGGGCCCGCCAAACAACAATGACGGCTGCAACCAAAAAATAGCCGGGTGTTGTGGCGGGCACCTGTGGTCCCAGCTACTTGGGAGGCTCAGGCAGGAGACTCGCTTGAGCCCAGGAATTAGAGGTTGCTGTGAGCTGTGACGCCACAACACTCTACCCAGGGGGACAGCTTGAGGCTCTGTCTCAAAAAAAGAAAGAAAGAAAGAAAAGAAAGGCAAAGCAGACAGGAGGGAGACAGGGAGCGGCCAGGTGGGGAGTAGATTGCGATATTAGAATGGGCTGGCCCAGGACTGCCTAAGAATGCGAATTGGAATCATTGGAGACCAGCAGGGGTTAGGGAGGTGCAGGTGCATACAGGAGAGTCACTTAACTTAAGGGCCAAATCCGGGAGGCTGGATGGGGCTGGAAATTGGGAGGCGAGGGAGTCAGTCAGGCGAGCGGGGACAGAGCAGACAGTGCAGTGTCGTCAGCGTGTAGACACCGACCAACCTCAGGGGTATCACCTGGGAACTTAGAAATGCCCATTCTCAGGCCAGCCTCAGAGCTACGCAGTCAGACGTGCTGGAGTGAGCCCAGCAGCGTGAATTCTAACAAGCCCTCCAGGAGATCGTGATGTGCGGTGAAGATGGCAGCCCCCTGGAGTAGGGGAACCTCAGCGATACACCAGTAGTTACTCTGATCGCCCACCTCATCACGGTCCTCCTTATTTCGCTCGCTGGGCAGGGGCCAGCCCAACGCTCTGCTGATTTGCCCAGCGCTGACGCCCAGCCGGGTTTTCTCCGGAGCCCGCCGCGCCCCGCGCACCCACCCCCAAACATCAGCTGGACGCGGGTCTCTCTGCAAAGCGCCCGGACGTCCCGGGAGCACTGCTGCGCTGGGGACCAGGCTCCCGGGGCGGCAGGTGCAGAGGCACCCCGAGTCGGGGAGGCCAATCCCGGCCTCCAAGAACACGGGTGCGGCGGGGCTGCCGGTCACAGTCACCCAGGGGACGCATCCCTCGCGCCCGCGGTCGCGCCAGCCGGGACGCCCGTGGCCATCCAGATCCCAGGGCTGGGGGCGGTTCCGCGGGCTCTGGGCCGCGCGGCCGGGGCCTCGGGATTCGCGGGCCGCTTCCCCGGGGAGCCGCTGCTGCAAAGCCAGGTTGGGGCGGCCGGGCCTGGCCAGCGCCCTCTAGGCAGCGGAAGTGGAGCTAGCTTTACATCCGTCCTCCCCGCCTCGCAGAGTTGGGAGAAGGCAGGCTGGGGGGGTGTGGAAAAATAAAAGGAAAAGTCCTTGCACCATGTAGATCAGCGCCCCCCACCCTGGCACCTCGGCCGGGCGGGGACCTCCCAGTCTGCGCCATGAACTCGAGCAACGAGGGCGAGAGCTTCTCCGGCTCGGTGCAAAGTAAGTGCTTTTCCGGGAGCAGCGCGCGCTCCGGGGCCCTGTGCGCGCTCCGGGGCCCGGGCCCAAGCACGTCTGCGACGCAGCCAGCAGGCCCGGGGCCCCGAAATCGGGGTGACGGCCCCGAGCGGCGTCTCGGGGACAGCGGCGGGCGCGCTGTACAGGGGACGCCGGAGTGGGCTCGGGGTGGGGGTGCGCCCGACCCTGCACCAGGCTGGGGGCGCTCTCCAACCTGGAGAGACCCCTGGGCAGGGAGCGATGGGGGAGGGCATGCCGTGCAGACAATCGCCACCCCCTAAGGGCATTCCCGCCCAGCCAGGCGGAGTTTGGGGCGGGCTGCGGGAGAGAGGAATCTGGGGTAACCTGGGCAACGCTGATGGGAAAACTTCTGCCTCAGTGGCTCAAAATTGGAGCCTGGGAATTGGAGCTCACGAGGTCTTGCCAGATCATGCAAAAAGCCTTTTCCACGTTAAGGGCGGGGGTCTGAATGGGAAATGGGGCCGTGGGCGCTCTCTTTGAGTTTGGGGTCCAATTTTTATTTTCCTGAAGAGCACATCAAGGTTTTCAAGTCCCTGGTTTCGGCTGGTGCATTGTTTCCCAAAGTGTGGTCCAGGGACTAAGCGCAAACCTGCCACCTGGGAGCGCGAGCGTGTATTTTAAAAAAGCTTTCTGGGCCCCACCCATCAGATCTCGGAGGTGGGGCTTGGGATCTGCAGTCCTTACTAGCTGCCTGAGCGGTTTTGAAGCACATAGTTTGAGAAACCCTGGCAGGGCGTTTGCAGACCTCTGGTACATACATAGTAAGTGTTCGTCTCATTAGGCGCTACTATTAACAATTTTGGAGATACTGGCTCCCAAACTTCACAGGGCATTCCTCGAGCTACCGGTACTTGTGAAAAGCACAGAATTTCCTAACCACCAGTCTCCTCACCCCAACCTCAGCATACCTTTTAGATGGGGCCCTGTTTAAATGGGGCCCCTTGGTAATAACCCCACCAAGTAACATTGAGAGGGCTCGGGCTACTGGGGTGGGGGTAAAAGGGTGACCGTGCTGGCCTTCTAATAAGCACCATCTCATTTAATCCTCACATCAGCCCCATGAAGTAGAAACCTCTCTTTTCGGGCGGTGCCTATGGCTCAAAGGAGTAGGGCCCCAGCCCCATATACTGGAGGTGGTGGGTTCAAATCCAGCGCCGGCCAAAAACTGCAAACCTCTCTTCTCCCCATTTTGCAGATGCCAAAACCCAAACTCAAGATCACTGTTGGTAAGTGATAGTGTCAGGATCCTAAGGAAGGTCTAGGTCATGAACTTGTGGACCTTCCATCAGTGACATTATTTGTTATTAAAACTCTTTCATCTTGGGGTTTGTTTGTTTGTTTTTTGAGACTCTGTCGCCCTGGGTAGAATGCTGTGACATCATCCTCACGGCGCTCTCACATTCTTGGGTCCAAACAATCCTCCTGCCTCAGCTTCCCCAGTAGCTGGGACTATAGGTACCCACCATAACGCCTAGCTAGTTTTTCCATTTTTAGTAGAGATGGGACTCGCTCTTGTTCAGGCGGGTCTCCCATTCCTGAGCTCAAGCAGTCCACCAGCCTTGGCCTCCCAGACTGCCGGAATTACAGGCGTGAGCCACTGCGCTCTGCCGAAGCTCTTTCATTTTGGATTTCGGTCCTGTTCTATCATCAGGGAATCTTTGGCCGTGCATGTCTTCATCTCTTAGTTTCTTGTTTCCCTGTTAGTGTCGCTGCCGGCGTCTCGGTAGCTGCAGGAAACAGCTCTAAAGTAGAAACGGGGGCGGTGCCTGTGGCTCAAAAGGGTAGAGCGCTGGTCCCATATGCCGGAGGTGGCGGGTTCAAACCCAGCCCCAGCCAAAAACTACAAAAAAAAAAAAAGAAGAAGAAATAGTTTTATTCCTTCCATCCATTGGTTTCAAAATATTTCTTCAGTGTACGTCAGGCAGCTTGTAAAACATGGCCGCGATCTCTCTTCTTAGCAAATCAACCAAATTGTATTGTCACGCAGAGAATTCTTGTCTTACTTAGACCTGGGGAAAATTGGGCATAATGTAAATATCCTATAAATTGGCTTGGCGCTCGTAGCTCAGTGGTTAGAGCAGCGACCACATACACCAAGGCTGGAGGGTTTGAGCCCGGCAGGACCAGCTAAACAACAATGACAACTGCAACAAAAAAACAGCTGGGCGTTGTGGCCACGTGGGTAGTCCCAGCTACTTGGGAGGCTGAGGCAAGAGGATCGCTTGAGCCCAAGAGTTTGAGGTTGCTGTGAGCTGTTATGTTTCAGCACTCTACTGAGGGCGACATAGTGAGATGCTGTCTCAAAAAACAATAATAATAGGGCGGTGCCTGTGGCTCAAAGGAGTAGGGTGTTCGACCCCCATATGCGGAGGTGGTGGGTTCAAACCCAGCCACAGCCAAAAAGTGCAAAAAAAAAAAAATTAATAATAAAAATTTTTTTTCTCAAAATTGTAATGGATGGACACCAACCATATATGCACAAGGGTATTATTTAACTTAGGGAAAATTGTAAATAATGTTGCTGATAATGCCCTTACTGTTGCTGATAAGCGTATGACACGTGGATACCAGGGAAGAGTGTGTTGCCATTAAATTGTATCTCTATACAGAGATTTTTTTTTTTTTTTGAGACAGGTTCTTGGTAGAGTGCATGGCCTCATAGCTTACATCAACCTCCAACTCCTGGAATTAAGTGGTCCTCTTGCCTCAGCCTCCAGGGTGGCTGAGACTAAAGGTGCCAACCACAAGCCTGGCCAGTTTTTTTTTTTTGCAATTTTTGGCCAGGACCGGGTTTGAACCCACCACCTCCGGTATATGGGGCGGGCACCCTACTCCTTTGAGCCACAGGCACCGCCCAAGCCTGGCTAGTTTTTACAGATGGGGGTCTCACTCTTGCTCAGGCTGGTCTCAAACTCCAGAGTTCAAGTGATCCACCCATCTTGGCCTCCCTAGAGTGCTAGGATACAAGCATTAGCCACTATCCCCGGCATTATAAAGAGATTTTACTGATAAAGCACAAAGCTTTATATGTAGGGAAAAGACTAGTTTTACATACATTGTGATCTTACTTATTTTTAAGTGTTGAAAAATAAGAATAGAACAAAGTATTTTGTATAATATCGTGGCAGGCATGAGTAAAAAGACTGTGATTGTACTCTTTTCATGTTTCTTCCAAATTTTTTGTTATAAACTTGAGTTTTTGTATAAGGTAAAAAATATTTTTTCATAAAAATTAAGACAGTCATATTAGAGACTGATTAACTCTATTTCTTAAATAAATATTTATATAGTACTTTCTAATGTAATTCTATGTACTAGGTTAAGTGTTTTGTAAATATTAACCATTATTAACTTTTTTTTTCCTTTTTGAGACAGTCTTACTTTGTTGCCCTCAGTAGAATGCTGTGGTGTCATAGCTCACAGCAACCTCTAACTCTTGGGCTCAAGTGATCCTCTTGCCTCAGCTTCCCAAGTAGCTGGGATTACAGGCACCCATCAGAACACCTGACTATTTTTAGAGGTGGGGTCTCCTTGCTCATACTGATTTCGAACTCCTAAGCTCAAACAATCCACCTCTTTTGGCCTCCCAGAGTGCTAGGATTACAGGCATGAACCAGTGACCCTGGCCCATGCCATTAACTCTTAGTGTCTACTATCAAGAAATAGGAACCCTGTCAGTTGAGAATGAATTTTGACTACAAAAGAAACCGAAACTATACTGGCCTAATGAAGTCTGCAATTACTTGATTTCAGGTTGAATCAGGTAATCAGTGAAGTAAGGGCCAGAATCTATAGAGATCTTGGCATTTTCCTCATAATTACAGGATGGCTGTAGAAGCCCCTGGCATCACATCTGCATCCATAGCTAGAAGAGGAGTACAGTGCCAGCTGCTTCTCCCTTTTTTTTTTTTTAAGACAGAACTTCAAGCTGTCCCCCTGGGTAGAGTGTGCCGTGGTATCACAGCTCATAGCAACCTCCAGTCCTGGGCTCAAGTGAGTCTCCTGCCTTTGCCTTCCAAGTAGCTGGGACCATAGGCACCTGCCACAATGCCTGGCTATTTTTTTTTTTTTTTTGGTTGCAGCCATCATTGTTGTTTGGCGGGCCCAGGCTGGATTCAAACCCTCCACCTTAGGTGTATGTGGCTGGCGCCTTAGCCATTTGAGCCACAGGCGCTGAGCCTGCTTTTCCCTTTTTATCATGAATACCAAACTTTTCCCTGAAACTCTGCTAGCACTGTGTTGGAGGGGGCCAAGATTATTTATACTAGTAGTTCCCATAGTATGTGTGGTTAGAGGGGGGATTGGAAATACAGGGTGGGCATAAAGTTCGTGTGCAATTTAAGATAGTTTAACGTAGTAAATTGCACACAAACTTTATGTCCACCCTGTATAGTATAGGGGGATCAGTTGTTCTAATGACATTAGTTGGGGCAGGAGATGGCTACTGGTCCTGCAACATGCAGGGCCGCCCTGCACATCAGAGAAGTTTCTTGCAAACCATGCCGCTAGATCCCCATGTGCAGCATGGAACATCAACTTGGATGGCTTGGACTGTATTTCGATCTGGGTACATTGCTGCTGGGACACAACTGGAATTCTGTTTGCAAGAAAAAAGAGGGCAGGCAGTGCCCGTAGCTCACTGGGTAGGGCGCCAGCCACATACACTGAAGCTGGCCTGTTCGAACCCAGCCTGAGCCAGCTAAACAACCATGACAATTGCAACAGAAAAATGGTTGGGCATTGTGGTGGGCACCTGTAGTCCCAGCTGCTAGGGAGGCTGAGGGAAGAGAATCACTTCTGCCCAAGAGTTTGAGGTTGCTGTGAGCTGTGATGCAATGACACTCTACCCAGGGCGACATAGTGAGACTCTGGGCAGTAGAATAGATAATGGGCCACCACCTAGCCATGTCTGCCACCATGCCTTTTCTTCTTACCATGAATCTGGTTTGCATTATCATTTAAAGCTGTTAGACTTAATCTGTGACTTTCCCTTTGTCCCATGGAGTTCCAGGTGGCACAACGGTGCTGGTTGAGCTGACCCCCGACATCCACATCTGTGGCATCTGCAAGCAGCAGTTTAACAACCTGGACGCCTTTGTAGCTCACAAGCAAAGTGGTTGCCAGCTGACCAGCTCGTCTGGAGCAGCCCCCAGCACCGTCCAGTTTGTATCGGAGGAAACAGTGCCTGCCACCCAGACCCAGACCACCACCAGAACCATCACCTCGGAGACCCAGACGATCACAGGTACAGCTGGGGGATGGGTCTGGGTACAGGCGAGAGTTGGTCTGGCCATGTCTCAAAACACCTCTGTGGAACTTGTTAAAAATATAGATTCCCAGGGCCCACCCCCTGGGGTTGCCGATTCATTATTTTTAACAAGCTCCACAGAAAAGCCAGCTGCCCAGCCAGGTTGGGGACCTGCTAGGTTAAAACATTAAGTGTTAGCAGTTATAGATGTTGTCACATGTTAAACAAAATGGACAAAAAACAGGTTTGTAAAACAAAAATCTATATATGAGGAAAAAGACTCATAGGAAATATGTTGCAATAAAAAAATGTTATTGTTTTGGGTGATGGGAGTGATCCCTGAGTTCTCATTATTTATATAAAGGGACAAAAAAATGTGTTTTGTTTTGTTTTTTGTAAATTTACAGACAGGCACTGATGACTCCCATGTGCTGCTGACCAGCAAAACAGAAAGCTCATCCTGGTTCTCTGTTTTGTCCACTTTACCAAAAATAAATGACAGATGGATCAAACCCTTAAATGTGTATAATAAAACCATAAGTTCAAGAGAAAATATTAAACTCATATGTACAGATATACACAAACACATACACATATCCCACACCTATACTCATGCCTACATAATCTTAGAGGCCAAAGGTAACTTTCAAAGTGTGAAGTAACCCACTTATGAGCTGCTAGTGAGACTGCTGGGGAATGGAGAATGTATTCCTTAGCTAAAGGCATTCGATTCTAAAAAATATATTAATATGCCTACTAAAGAAGGCAGGTTGTGGGCCACTCCCACCCCCCAAAAGGAGAAGAATCATAAATGTGATTGCAAAGTTATAATTTTTCCAAAGTATAAAACAAAGTGTAAACAAAGTCTAAAGACAAACAATTTGCAGCATATATGATTAAAGCCTAATATCCCTCAAATCCAGAGAACTCTGAAAACCAGTAGAAGTAGAAAGAAAAGAATAAAGAGGGAAAGTCAGCAGCTGAAAGGCACAGCAGCGTGGCTCACGCGTGTAACCCCAGCATTCTAGGAGGCCGAGGCAGTGGATCACTCAAGCTCAGGAGTTCAAGACCGGCCTGAGCGCCAAAGGGAGAGTCTGTTTCTTTCTTTCTTTCTTTTTTTTTTTTTTTTGAGACAGAGTCTCACTCTGTTGCCCTCAGTAGAGTGCTGTGGCATCACGGCTCACAGCAACCTCAAACACTTGGGCTTAAATAATTCTCTTGCCTCAGCCTCCCAAGTAGCTGGGTCTACAGGTAACTTTTGCCACAATGCCAGACTTTTTTTTGTTGCAATTGTCATTGTTTCGCTGGCCCAGGCTGGGTTCAAACCTACCAGCCTGGGTATATGTGGCCGGTACCCTACTGACTGAGCTACAGGTGCTGCCAAGTCTCCATTTCTTAAAAAAAAAAAAAAAGACTAGTGTCATGGCAGGTGCCTGTAGTCCCCACTACTCAGGGGGCTGGTGGAGACAATCACTTGAGCTCAAGAGTTTGACATTGTTGTGAGCTATGATGCAATGGCACTCTACCAAGGGCAACAAAGTGAGACACTGTCCCCCCCCCCCAAAAAAAAGTCAGTATCTGATATACAAGAGACCACTTGACATAAAGTGATGCTCCTCTAAAGACCTTACTAAGGAGGGGTCCTCAAACTGTGGCCTACCAAGGACATTTATCCAGCCCGCCAGGTGTTTTTGTCGCCGCTGGCTGTCCTGCTTAGCAGCCGACTTGTCCCGGGGCCCGCAGTCTGGCCCTCCAATGGTCTGAGGGAACTGGCCCCCTGTTTACAAAGTTTGAGGACCTCTGAATTAAAGAAATGCAAATCAAAACAAGGCTTGGCAAAAGGATACTACTTTATTTTCTGGGAATGTAAATTCATATACCCTGGGCAATTTTAATTGTAAATCTTAGATTTAGAATCTGTTTGTTTTAGGCTCGGTGCCTGTGGCTCAATCGGCTAAGGCACCAGCCACGTACACCTAAGGTGGCAGGTTCGAATCCCCAGCCCGGGCCCTCCAAACAACAATGATGGCTGCAACCAAAAAATAGCCGGGCGTTGTGGCGGGCGCCTATGGTCCCAGCTACTTGGGAGGCGGAGGCAGGAGACTCGCTTGAGCCCAGGAGTTGGAGGTTGCTGTGAGCTGTGATGCCATGGCACTCTACCCAGGGGGGTAGCTTGAGGCTCCGTCTCAAAAAAAAAAAAAAAGAATCTGTTTGTTTTAAAATGTATAGAAACACATTTACTGGATAAGTTTACTTGTAGATATTTATCCTATAACACTGTATAAGCACACACATGAAGGTATTCATGTGCAGGATGCAGTCTAGAAAAAGTGGAACCTCTGTATGGTCTGTCTACATTGAGAGGACAGTAGAGAAATTGCTATCAGTGATTCCAACATGGAAAGGGACTTAGCCTTGGAAAGGGGAGCTGGATCTGTGTACAGATACTGAAATATCCTCCAGGTGAGGGTCAAAATATACTTAGGCATACACATTATATTACTATATTCAAGGCAAGCTTCTAGAACAGACAGGAGGCAGATAATGTAAAAGAGAAGTAGGCTGTGTGTGAGTATTAGAGAGTGGTGGGGAGTGTGGTAAAGTGAACGAATCTTACATGACTCATTCAGAAGTGCAGCTGCTTTTTGGATCCGGCCAGTTAGATATTTGGGTTTGTCAGAGAAGCTGAAAAGTGTGAAATTTTCCAAATTTTAAGACTGTTGGCCAAAAAAAAAAAAAGTACACCTGTAAGCCTGATCAAGTCTACAGGTTTCTTCTAGTTTATTCTCAGAGAATGTTTACCAAATAGTTAACCTGGAGCCGAGGAGTAAGGAACATCTGAAGTCAGGGAACCAACTTTCCCCTTGTGAATTGTACATAGGGGTGATGTTTGAATATTTTGGCACTAAGCAAAGTATTGTGGGTTTTTCTCTTAATGCATCTAAAATAATGTCCCTTCCAACTTCTTTAAACATTGAAATAAACTGATAATTTAACCTTAAAAATATCTTGAGATCTTCCCACTTTCTCCTGAATTTATCTTAATTCCCATTGAAATAATTTAGGGGACCTGGAAAAATAGACTCGGACCCCCACTTAGGTTAATTAATTGGTAATTTATTTTACCTGCTACAGAGGCTGCTGCTTCGAGAGACAGTCAGCACCCGGTGAGAGTGTGAGTTACTTTTTTATAGGCTTTGTGCAAGCATATTACAGAAGTGAAACGTGGCTGGTTAAGGGGGGTTACAACTCAGGTAGTCATAGATACAGCAATGGAATGATAATTAATACAGTTTCAGTTGACAATGGACACATTTCATAGCACAATGGTTATGGTTATACAACAGTAATTAATCAAGTCTCAGTGAGTTTTC